>CAWUFW010017093.1:0-279267 GCA_963921515.1 Calotriton arnoldi
CCTTCTTCAGGTTCTGCTTCACCTCCCTCTGGAAGTGAATCCTTGATCTGAGACAGAGGGGAAGGCACTGCCTTAACCCTACTGCTCCTCCTCTTGGGAAGCATCTGGTCCATTGTTCCAGGATCCAGAGCTGGTTCAGTGTCATGCATTCTTGCTTGTGACCTGGTCACAGCAAATACCTCTGCAGGGATGCCCAACATCTCAGCATGAGTCCATAACTCTACTTCAGACCAGGCTGAAGTCTCTAGATCATTGCCCAATAGACATTCTACAGGGAGGTCTGCACTGACTACAACCTTCTTGAGGCCAGTTACCCCTCCCCAGGAGAAATTCACAACTGCCAGACTATGGTTGGTCTGGACATTGCTTGCATTGGTCACCTGGTACATTTCACCCAGGATGATCTGTCCAGGGTCCACTAGGTCCTCTGCCACCATGGTGACACTAGCACCTGTGTCCCTAAATGCCAAAGCCTGTTTGCCATTTATCAAAGGCTGCTGTTTGTACTTGCCCAGATTACTGGGGCTTACTAGGAAGGACATATCAATGTTTCCCTCACAAATCAGCATTGCCTGAGTGGTCACTCTGACTAGGTCAGAATCCACTTCAGAACCCAGGGTCAACCCTACTACACCCTTATTCTGAGTTCCACCTCCACCAGTAGCTGAGCTAGGGGGCACAGTTGCCTTAGGGGCAGGAGTGGTGGTGGTTTGGTCTTTGGACTTGGTACAATCAGAAGTCCAGTGCCCTTTCTGTTTACAGAATTTGCACCAGGGCTTCTTTGGCCTTTTCCCTTGTTGGACTGTGACTCCCCACCAGATGCAGATTTTTGGGGCCCTTGTGAAGACTTCTGGTCTTTTGACTTATCCCCACCTTTCTCAGAGCCTTTAGGATCTTGCTTCTTAGTGTCACCCCCTTGGTTCTGGGTTTTCTGCCTCACCCTGGTTCTGACCCATTTGTCTGCCTTCTTTCCCAATTCTTGGGGAGAGGTCAGATCAGAGTCCACCAGGTACTGATGCAACAACTGGTTCTGGCAATTATTTAGGATCTGTTCTCTCATCATCAGATTATACAATCCCTTGAAATCAGTAACCCTACTGCCAACCAGCCAACCCTCTAGAGCCTTGGTTGCACAATCAACAAAGTCAGTCCAGTCCTGAGTCTGTGCCTTCTGGGTATCTCTGAACTTTAACCTGTACTGCTCAGTGGTTAAGCCAAACCCATCTATCAGTGCACTCTTCAGGACCTCATAATCATCAGCATCCTCCTCTCTAACAGTGAGGAGCTTGTCTCTTCCTTTATCTGAAAAGGAGAGCCACAAGATTGCTGCCCACTGCTTTTGGGGGACCTGCTGTACTCTACAGGCCCTCTCCATAGCAGTTATCCACTTGTGGATATCATCCCCACTCTGGTAGGGAGGAACAACCTTGCTCAGGTTCCTATGGTCAGGAATATATTCTCTGCCTCTAGGGACACTGTTGCTGCCACCAGGGGTTCTAACCCCTCTTTTCTAGAAGCTCTCTGGATCTCCAGGGCTTCCCTATCCAGTGCCAACTGCTTGGTTCTGAGGGCCACTCTGGCTTCCTCATACTGGAGCAGTTTGCACCTTCTCTCAGAGGAGGTCTCTCTTAAGGGAAAGTATGAGTTCCTCTGCTGGACAAATTCTCTGCCAGAGTGATAAGAGTGGTCAGATTCCCTGGAAGGGGATCTGTGCCTCTCCTCCTCTCTGTCAGTTCTCTTATGGAGAATTCCTCTGTCCTTTTCAGGCCCCTTGGAGCCTGGCCCTTCAATCACAGAGTCTTGGTCATTCTGATTTTCATCATCTGACCCAGATACTATGACTGACCCACCCACTGATTCAAACCCTTTAGCTCCTAGAGCCAATCTAAGGTCATCTGCTGTCAGCAGATCTATCAGGTGGAGTGTTGAGGGACTCTGTCCTATCCTCAGGTGTCTGTCAACACACATGGCTCTCAAGTCAGAGAAAGCCATGTCCTTATACTGAGGCTGAGTGGATCCACTGGGTCCACCCTTTAAGGACATTCTAGTGTTGTGCAGTGTTGTACTACCTACACTAGTTTGTGGCCTACTGATCCTAGCTTGAGCTGTGGAAAGGGTGTGCTATCCCTTGGCACACAGCTCTAAGTTCAGTAGAACTTATTGATACTAAGTTTGACTTTATATGTACCTTGAGTACCTATAATGGTTTTCAGTTAGTAATTCAAATAGAGATTTTCTGGTAAAACAATGGCAAGCTGGAATCCCACCCGCTGCCCACCAATGTGAGAAGTTGGCCTGGTATATGCTGTTCACTAATTAAAGTGGACACCTTGCACCAGGGCAAATCGACTCTTATGGTAGATAGGTTTAAGACAACCTTTTAAAGAAAGCTATCCTAGTGGTAGCTGTGGAGAGCAGCCTTCAGGCTAAGTCTCGGAGGAATGTAAAGCAGCTTGTTTTACCATATAATCTCTTGAATCACCAAATGAAAAGACACCACACAGGTATATATATCAAATATATATGTATTTATTTCTAAATAACTCTCTACTAATCTCTTTATGAGATTAGAAGACAAACATATGCACAAATCAACGTTTCACAATAAGTTAAGCACAAGATATGGCTGGGGCCCTAGGGGCGTACCAGACCATATACTAAGTAAGAGACTTAGAAACAACGACTTGCAAGGAGACAAGGCCTAGGGCCTTCAGAAGTGCTGGGGCCTCACGAAACCACCCAAGGCAGGTAAGTAAAGGACCCACGGGGACGCGTGCAGTGTGGATACACAGGCGCGAATCGCCGTTAACTTCAATGGGGCAAGTCGCGGTTGGAAATAAAGAGTTTTAGGATACTTCGGGAGAACCTACAAGCAAGTCACTTACAGGGTAAGTAGTTCTAGGGCCCACACCCACAGGAGCACCGTAGTGCTGGAGTTACCTCACCCAGGGAAGCCGGGTGCACAGGTGTCCTTTGGTGTCGGGTCGCGGCGTCGTTTTCAATGGCGAACAAAGAAGACTTGCTGCTTGCGGGAGCTGAAGAAGTGTCCGGTGGAATCCAAGCCTGGATTCTGAAGAAGGATGACCTGAAAGCAGAGGGGACAGTGTTCAAAGTCACTTGGCAGTGACCCGGGGCAAGGAAGATGGATGCCCACCGTCGTCGGTCGCTTCAGGTCGGTTGCGGGTGCCTTGACTCTTCAGCCACGTGGTCCAGGAGGCGTCGACGATGACCAGGAGCTGGATTCGGTGTGTCCCTCGACGTCTGCAGCTGACTGCGGTGTCAGCAACTCGATCGGAGCCAACAAGCCTTGGCAGCCGCAAGTCTCGGGGAGATGAAGAAAAGTCGATGGCGCAGACCAGCAAGGTCTGAGGGACTCACCCAGCGAGGGTAAGTCAGGGCAGGCCTGGAGCAACCAGGGGAGCCCTTTGGTTTCTTTAAGAAGTCTTCTGGGGACCCACAAGCCAGCGGGCAAGGGATCGCGAAGACACCTCGGGCGGAATCACTCAACAGGGGCCCACGGTCACTCGGGACGGTGTAGGCCTCTGATCTTCGGAGGGATTCCTGTTGGAGGTCGGGACCACACGTGGTCCAAAGCACAGGTTCGTAGAACGTTGTGAAGGGGTTGCACTCGACAATAGTGCACGGTACCCAGGGGTCGCGGTTCCTCGTTACTCGTGGGGTCCACTTGCCTCAGCTTCGCTGGGGACTCACGATGGCCTGGGAGAGGTCAGGAAATCCACTTCTTGGGCTGCAGGGACTTCGGACTCCGGCGGGAGCGGCGTAGTTTGCGACCGTCGTTGTCGTTTTTGGTGCCTGCCAAGCAGGGGAGTCACTCCTTGACTCCAAGGGAGATTCTTCTGTCTTCCAAAGGTAGTGGAACGTCGAAGGGCCAGGATTCTTCTGTAGAGCGTCGTCCAGGGGTTATCTGCTTTGCAATGGCAAGGTTCCCCTCTTATACTAAAAAGAGGGGATGGACTAGCTCTATGACCCCACCTATGGGAGGGTCAAGGAGGGGGTGGCTACACCCACTTCCCTTTGTCCAGTTTCGCGCCAGAGCAGGGGCAGGTAGCCCCTGAGCTGGTTTGAACTGGCATATGCACAGAGGAGCCTTCTGCTCCCCCAGTGCAGGACTTCAAAGCACTCTAAGAGTGCACCCACCCAGCCCCAATACACTAAACCCTGTCTGGAAGGTGGTTACACCTCCCTGTGACAGGATGCCTATTGTTGGGCTTCCTCCACTGCGAGTTTCGGTCATCAGCAGGAGGGCAGCCCAGTGTCTGTGACTGGTGGCATCCATTTTGTGATGCCAGGGCTCTTTAGGATTCTACCGCGTTTCCACAGCAGGTACATGTCTTATCCCTCTAGAAGGGTGGAATGCTACCCCCGCCGCCAAGATTGGCGGGGGGTAGTATTCCAAGATGTTTGACACCAAACACGACATGTTTTGATGCAGCCATTCCAAAGTTAGCATTTACCGCGAGGATATAATGCACTTAAATAGTATATGGTTTAACCGCATCCACAAACAGCACCAGAGAATAGACTCTGAGAGCTGCAGAGGGGCCCTGCTCAGGCAGAGGCACCCCCTCACATAGAAGCCAAGCACCCTGCCCTCAGGATTGATAGGGCCTGCCTTAGGGGTGACTGATAGGTTTATATGTGTGTGCAGGAGAGATTTAGGAAACCTATATCTCAGTGAGGGGTGCTAGCACCACCTCACCCAGGCTGCAGTAGCAGGCCTGTAGTGTCAGATTTAGACTGCTTCCCAGGGGTGGCATAACACATGCTGCAGCCCCTGGTAGGCCTGTGAAGTACCTATGCCCTTGGCACCTAAGGTACCATATACTAGGGACTCATAAGGCACCACAGTATCCAATCACTAGTGCACCTAGAGTGCACTCCATGTCGTTTAGAGAGAACAGAGAGGCTGGGGCCCTGATTGGCAGGGACCCAGCCAGACTATAGCCAGAAACCAGTGCTAACATCAGAAAAAAAGTGGCGGCAACATAAGAGGCAGATCCTACTCTCCTATAGGGTCGATTCCGATCTGGGTCAGAAAGCCCTCCGGCCGAGCCGGAGTGTTTTCCGACCGAGCCGTACCCCTGGAGTCCGACCGAGCGAGTACGATGCTGCCGCATGCTGACGGACTCGGCTCGGTCGGATTCCCATTGAAGTCAATGGGAGCCGGTCGTACGACGCGTGCATGGCCTCGCATCAGCTGTATCGGTACGTCTCGCAAAAGGGCACCCCCTGCAGTGGGTACGCGTTGGTGCCATCCGCACCGTACATGCATGTGAAGGGGGGACCCTTGGGTCCACCCTGTGTTCGACTCGTGAGGCTACGGGTGAAGGGGGTCCGGCACGGACCCCCGAAGTTTGCTTCCCAGAGCTTTTTCGTCCCGGAGACTCCGACTCGATCCGGCTGTCCGAATCGTGCATTGTACTGGCTCGGTCGGAAATCGACTCCATTGCGCTGTACGGTTCGTCTGCGACCGAGTCGTACGGAGCGGTTCGGACCCGGAAACGAGTCGGTCGGCGATTTCGCGTTCGTTCGCATCGTACTTGGGCGTCCGGACCTCTGTACGACTCGGTCGGAAACAAAGCCTCCGACTCGGATCCGGTAAAGCCGAATCCGATTCGGAGGCCTTCCGACCGAGATCGGAATCGACCCCTAAGTATTGTAAGCAGCCTGAAGTTATTAGACGGAATTGTCTCAGCATGACAATTTTTGCATAACATAGAAAGAAGGCTGTGTGCACCAGGTATTAAGCTATGCACATGTGCTTGTTTTGCTTCAGAAGATGGTCTATCTGTAAAGTTTTCACCATAATATGAAGGCTGCAGGAATTATAGGGGCATATTAGCAAGGGCACTATCGCCGCTTTAGCGGCACTTTTTGCCGCTAAAGCGGCGATATTTATATCGCCCTATCAGCAAACTGTCTCTAACAGCAGTTAGAGACAGTTTTCGGGCATTAGCGCCCGTTTTTATCGCTTTGCATGTCAGCGATATTTATCGCTAATGACATGCAAAGTGGGCGTTCCCGACGAACAAACCTGGGAAACACTCGCTAACAGGCCTATCGCCTATTAGCAAGGTGGCCATGGCCCCAGTTAGCGACGTGAAAAGTCGCGCTAACCGGGTCATCGCTATTTATTTAACACCTGCAATTAGCAGGTGTTAGCCATACCTAACATGGGGGGTGGATTATGCTGATACGACCACAGGGTCGTATCAGCAAGGTGTTCTCCCTTCTCCATGCAACATCGCTGGTTTTCCAGCAATGTTGGCCCATTTCCCCCGCTATCGCTGGAATATTCATCGCCATAGCGCTAATCGTTGCTAATACAGCGTTAGCGTGGCGATATATTCCAGCGATAGCCGGCGATAAAAAAAATCACGCTAAGCAGGGTTAGCGATGATTATCGCCTCTTCTTGCTAATATGCCCCATAATCTTTAGCATATTGAGACATTGCTTAGTTTAAGGAAATAGTTTTTTTGCCAAGTGTTTCATAGACTGTACACTGTTCTTCGTAGATACTTTTTAGGTTTTGCATGCACAGCGCTTGCACTGTGCTTGTGAAATCTACTGTATCAGATATTTCTTAAAAGGGGCTTACATCCCTCCTCCTTGCTTTTCATTGGTTCCTGTGCTTGCCATTTACTTTTCCTCCATTTCTATTGGCTGTTGCATACTGTTTCCTGCATTTACTAATGCTCTTTCCAGTGTTCCTTGTGTGCTTCTTTTATCAGTTTCCCATCACTGAACTACTGTTTTCATCCGCTTTTTGGTATGTAGTAATGAGAGCGAATCACTGACAAAATATCGACTACAACAATATCGAGGTGCAAAAATATTGTGACAAAAATATCGGTCAAAAATATCGTTGTAAAAAATATCGTTTTATTTAAATGTTAAAAAATAATGTAAAATAAAGTAAATAATACATATAATTAAAAGAAACATAGTTAAAAATATTTAAAAATAATAACTAATACATATAGGGCCCGATTTCGATGTCGCTAAAAATGCCTTCCCAATGCCATTCGTAGGCTTACCTCATGACCGACTCGTATCCGGAGCTTCCATCTACAAACGAGCAAGTACGATGCGTACTACAGGCAAATTTCCGACCGATTCGTCCGCTCCGATTCGTGCTCTATTTCACGACCGAACAGGCTCAGGAAACAAGGAAATCGAGTCGTACGGAGGCTTTTCCCAACCAGTTTCCGGACACGCTTCCAGCAGGTCACAGCATTCGGACGAGGCGTATTGAAGCTTCGATTCGCGCCAGAACACGATCAACGGGGACGAGACGGAGCAGACATGTATCCAATCGCGCATGTCTTCCCTATATTGTATGCCTACCGTTACCGACGCGCACGACGCAGAAGGTAAGTCAGACACCTACCACATACCAAAATGACACGAAAGGAAACACCACCATAGGGGGGCGGATGCCTATCACTCCCAGCATTGTCCACCCCATAGGGGGGGTGGATGCCTATCCCAGCAGAGTCCACCCCATAGGGGGCTGGATGCCTAGCACTACCAGGATTCACACACATAGGATGAGTAAGCAAACCCCCCTACCATCTTTGCAAGATTTAATGTATCTGTGTGTAAAATGCTCACAACACAGATCCTGACAGTGAACATACAATGTGACTCCCAACACATGTGTGCCCAAAAGGTGATAGTATGGATCAAAAATCCAGCATCTCTGGAGCAATGTGGTAATGTGTCCGAAACCCCCCATTACTACAGTGACCATAAGGTGAGTGTGGACATGAAAATAGCAGCATCTCCAAACCAAAATGCATGATTCCTGGTCCCCACACCACAAGCAATGTTGTGGCAATGTAGTGGTTGTGTCACATACAAACATAGATTTGGTGAGGCAAAGATTGCTGTGTATCACAAGAACACCCTCTGCCATGTGCAGACAAGCTATGGCCATGATCCCTGACAATTACTCCAGTGTACAATTAGACAATGCGTACGTGTCTATTGTGTTGATGCTGGACTATGTGGCATCGTTCGCGTCCGAGTCTGTCGTGTCGTGTCAATGGAGTCGTTCACGTACGTGTCTATTGGGTTGTGTTGATGCTGGACTATGTGGCATCGTTCGTGTCCGAGTCTGTTGTGTCGTGTTAATGCTTGGCTACATGGAGTCGTTCGCGTACGTGTCTGTTGCGTCGGGTTGACGCTTGGCTATCTCGAATCTTGCGCGTACGAGTCTATCGCGTCAGGCTCCTTTGCTTCCGACTTGGCCGTAAAAAAAAATTACGGCCGAGTCGGTTGTAAATTTCAAGCATCACATCGTACTCAGCCATTTGGAAGGCGTGTGTATGGTTCGGTCGGGAAATATGACGGGTCCGTGTCGGGAACAACGTTTTCCAGCCGAAATCGGAATCGACCCCATAATGTTAAAATAAATTAAACATATACATATAAAATATAATATATATACTAACTTAATAATATTCATAAATAATTATTTTAATAACTTATAAATTGTTAAAAACATTTTAGAAATTATAAATACATATATACACATACAAAAATAATATAAATGAAATTATAAAAAATATATATAACAAATTAAAAAACTACAATATTGTTAATGTTGGGGTCCAAACCGGGCGGCCGAGTGCCCGTAAGTATACCGACACCACTTAACACCACAACACACCTTAGCGCGTGTGTTGGATATTCACTTTCACGTGGCGCAATTTTTGCCACTCACACACTTTTCACCCGGTCCCGGCCCACTCATCTTTTTCTTTGAGCTGAAACATGTAGACCACTTTCTGACAACTAAGAGTAAAGCTCTCCATTAGTTGCCCTTTTTGATTTTAACTGTATCCTGGGCCGCCACCAATAAACACATTAGGTAAGGATTCCAAGAGATATTTTTATATTTTTTAATTTGCACTACACCACTTCACAAAAATACACCACACCAGCTCCGCTGTAATCAGGTGTTGTAGCACAACTGGGGGGCACTAGGCCGCCCGGTTGGGACCCCAATGATGAAGCATGACACCAACCAGGTTGGTGTGTGAGGGGTCTTTTAAGAAAACCTAATGGTTCCTTGGTACTGTTTATTACAACAGTGAGTCTTGACAACTCTCTTCTCAGTGGGTTCGTCCACATTGTTTTGCTTATACCTGAACTGGGGATAGGGACGTACCCCGCAATATCCTCGCTCTCTCCTTGGTTTATATTAAAATTACTATTCCCACTGCAGTGAGTGCAACAGTAGGGAAAGTGTTGGATAGCGTAGGGGTAAACATTACTATTCCCACTCCAGAGAGTGCAACAGTAGGGAAAGTGTTGGATAGCGTAGGGGTTAAAATTACTATTCCAACTCCAGAGAGTGCAACAGTAGGGAAAGGGTTGGATAGCGTGGGTGTAAAAATTACTATTCCCACTCCAGTAAGTGCAACAGTAGGGAAAGTGTTGGATAGCGTAGGGGTAAAAATTACTATTCCCACTCCAGAGAGTGCAACAGTAGGGAAAGTGTTGGATAGCGTAGGGGTTATCATTGCTATTCCAACTCCAGAAAGTGCAACAGTAGGGAAAGTGTTGGGTAGCGTAGGGGTAAAAATTACTATTCCAACTCCAGAAAGTGCAACAGTAGGGAAAGTGTTGGATAGCGTAGGGGTAAAAATTACTATTCCCACTCCAGAGAGTGCAACAGTAGGGAAAGTGTTGGATAGCGTAGGGGTAAAAATTACTATTCCAACTCCAGAGAGTGCAACAGTAGGGAAAGTGTTGGATAGCGTAGGGGTTAAAAATAACATACTTATCAATTAAATAATTATTTAAATTAAATAATGATTTATTAATAAATTAACAATAAATTAATTATAAATACCAATAAATTAAAATTAATAATTACTTTAATAACATTAAATTACTTCCCACACTATTCCCCAATAAACACACAACCCACTCCGCATAAAATTTAACACAATTAATATAATTATCAATTAATCAATTAATAAAAATTAATTTCCAATTAATAATTAATAAACAATAAATGAATTATCGATACCCAAACATTATAATTAATAACAAATTAATTACCAATTAATAATTAATTAGCAGTAAATGAATTATTAATACCAATAAATATTAATAAAGAATTACTTAATTATAATAAATTACTTCCCACCCTATTCCCCTATAAACACACAACCCACTCCTAAACTAAATTAACACAATTAATATAATTATCAAGTCAAGTCAAGTCAAGAGATACTTTATTTTGGCCTCACAAGACCTTAAAAGCACAGATAAGACATTTGAAAATTCAATACAATTTATCAGTCTAAAAAGTTTTTATGTACAGATAAAAATATAAGAACATTAAAAATATTTTTAAAAGTATTAAATAACCAGATAGGCGCTAAGTATCTCAAACATATAATGCAAAATTATGTACATTAAAGAACAGATTAGAATACAAAGTCCCAAATCATAATAAGTGCATAGAGAGGGTGGTTTAGGCTTGATCTTTCTTTAGAACTGCAGGGCGAGCACACCACATTAAAAACAGGTAACGGGAGACTGAATATACAATTGGCATGCCGGTGTCATATTTAAGGATCCTATAAGCCTGTAAGCAACAAGAGGTTCCAAGGATCCTACAAAGCTGTCGTAACCAACGAACCCTTATTGCCTTGTAGGTGGGGCAGAAAAACAACACATGCAAGTCAGTCTCCGTACAGTTTTTACATGACGGGCAATCTTTCGTAGAACTACCCCCCCACTTATAAGTAACAGCACATAAAGGGAGTACACCATACCTAAACTGCATGTAGAGTTTTTTAGCAAGGGAAGGCTGTATATCATCTATGCTAGATTATAAGGTATATTGCAGTTTGACTTCTAAAAAGGATGATGTAAGTGTGCCTATCCTGGGGCCCCTCTGTAATAAATTGAGATGATGGTCCTTAAAGTTTTTATCAAGACTTTTCTTGGTGTTATCAAAGAACTTTCTTCCGGGCTATCCCATAGGTCTCCCATTCCGATGGATAAGAAGGAATTCTTGATATAGGTGAGCCAAGGTATTTTGCTTGCTCCCATGAGGTTAGCCACCTCCCTCAGTTCCTCCTTATACATAGATAATTCTGGAGTGCTCCATAGGCGGCGCCAGTAAAGTAGAGGTCTAATTGCAACCTCCAGTGCTATTGGGCTGACACCCAGATCCATTCGGAGCGGAGTTAATGGGGTACTATTGGGAAGTCCCAACAGCTGTCTAAGAAATGAATTTTCAATCTTGGCGAGTTGTTCGGATGGCCTGTGACCCCATAACTCCGCTCCATACAGGGTAGCCCCTCTGGCTTGCGCCTTGTATATTTCCAGCACCGGCCCCAGCATCTTGTGTACACACATCCTGTGCTGTTTGGCACGGCCCCCTGACGTTTGCATCAGCTTAAGACAAGCCTTCTTAATTTGATCACCCCACTCCATTTTCTCATTGAGGGATAATCCCAGATATTCACATACAGGGACTTTCTCTAAGAATTCCCCTGCTAGTTGTGGATTGGGTCGTTTTGAGTGCCCTGCGTTGAACACCATATATTTTGTTTTCTGGGTGTTAATTTCCAAACCCCTATTCTTACAAAATGAATAAAAAATATCCAATACCCTTTGGATACCCATCGGTGATCTCGACAGCAGGAGGGTATCGTCTGCGAACATCAAGGCAGGTACCTTGCGGCCTGCTAGCTTTGGAGCGTCTATGTCCCCTCCCGCTGTCAAGGCTCCCGCTAGGCCATTGATAAAGATACAAAAGAGGGTTGGGGCCAAAACACACCCCTGTCTCACACCTCTCTCTATGGGTATACGGTCGGTGAGGTCTCCATTCTTCCCATATCTGATTTGAGCATAGTTGTTCACATGCAATCTTTTCAAGATCTCGCATAAATACGGAGGCGCCCCGAAATCAGATAAGATAGCCCATAGTTTTTCCCTAGGAACTAAATCGAAGGCCGATTTTAAGTCCACAAAGATCATGTAGAGACTGCCAGCCTCCAAGATCACTGTTTTCCAGTGCAATAATTGCAACCTGAAACTTGATCAATTGTGGACGTTTTTGTTCGAAAGCCGGCCTGGTAAGGGCTGAGAATGGAAGACTCCTCCATCCAGTTCTGCAATCGATCCAGAAGCACTCGGGCAAAGATTTTTTGTGCAACATCAATAAGGCTAATGGGCCGATAGTTCGCAGGATGGAGGGGTGAACCCTTCTTAAAGATAGGGATGATTTCCGCCCATAGCCATGTTATGGGGATCTCCATTCCCTGTAGAATAGCGTTGAAAATGCTCCACAAATACGGAGCCCAAACGCTGGGTTCAGTGTGATAAAGATCTCCAGGGATCTTATCTAGCCCCGGAGCCTTTGCAGGTATTACTCGAGCAATTGCAGCCGTTGCCTCTTTTAGCGAAATTGCCGGAGTTTCCAGGCAGGCTGGGTGTAGGAGGGAGATGTAAATTTCAGCTTGCTCAAAAGTGCCCTCTGCCCTGGAATAAAGTGACTGAAAATGGGCCCTCCAGACCTCGGCACCCAAATTAGGTTTGAATGCTTGTTTATCCTCTTTTGAGTCTGTGCTTATTAATTTCCAAAAGGTCCTCATATCCCTCCTTTTTAGAGCATCTCACAAGCTCTCCCACTTTTCTACTTCCCATTCCTTTTTGGCTTGCTTGATTGCGTGTTTGTATAATAACCTATTTGCCTTTATTGCCAGCTTATCATTTAATAGCTGTAAGCAGGGTTGTCTTAGCCTTTCAGCATTTACCATTGTACCAAGGATATCTGGGTGCACTGCCTTCCTTTACTTGTGCTACATAGGAGAAACTATCCTCCAGGGCTGCCACTAGGCCTTGGTGGTTTTCTGCGATTTCACTGAGTGGATGAATAGAATCTCCAGACTCACTCAATTGGATTGCGACCTCCAGATATGGCGTAATTATTTGGTAAAGTGAAGATAATCTTTCTTGGGATTCGCATAGGGTACCCCATCTTACTCTCCTCCTACAACTAGTTAGGATTGTCCCTGGTGTTTTCAACAATTGACCCTTATGGGCGTCCCCAATATACGGAGAGTCCAGTTCTAAGATCAGGGAATTATGATCACTGTCGTATCTGGGAACAATCTTAAAGTTGACCATCCGATGCCAAGATTTGGTATTCACCATAATATAATCTAAGATCGAAGGGCAGCCCGACCTCTTATAGGTGAAATTTGCCGGACTATCAGAATTAGATCGCCCATTACACGCCCTGAGCGAGTGATTCAAAGCAAGGGTATTCAACTGTACGACTAGTGGTGTCCATGCCCGGACTGGCGGAGCATTTGACGCTGGAATAGCCCAGTGCAGATCTTCCTCATTTAAGTCACCAGCCTCCAGGTCCTTCAGTGGTTCGTACTGACAATTAAATCACTATGTCATTGTCAATGACTGTGGATATGAATGATAATAGTTTGTCAAGGGTGGGAGACTCTTGCCCATACCCTACTGGCCGTGATTATACATTAATACGTACTAACCTGGTCCTAGAGGGAGAGCTCAAGATAACACAGAGAATGTCTCTAGATGACGTCTCTACCTGCTTCACTGTGCAGCCCAAGTGTGTAGCAACCCAAATGGTAAGTCCCCCAGATGGTCTGCCCTTCCCCCCTGATGTAGCAGGTAAGTTGTAGGTTGCATAGCCAGATCTATGGATAATCTCCCTAGCCCAGGTTTCCTGGAACAAGCATATATCAGAGTCTTGAATAAAAGCACCCCACTCCGGGTTATCTATTTTGGAGCGGAGACCTGCAACGTTCCAGGATAATATTTGGAGCTTCGATAAAGGATTTGTGGGATTGCTAAGGTTTTCAGACTCCTTATCCGAAGGCCAGTGGCTGCTCCTAACTATGGGCTGGTTTACTTCTGCGGTTGTTGGAGGTGAGTTCGCCAAATGTTGGGCGTTTTACATCTCCGGTATAAGCTCTACATTATTATTGAGAGAAAGTTCTCCCATTGTCTCGTTCCTTTCACCGCTTCTGTCTCCCCCAACCTCTGCTAGACCCTGCGTATGGGACATTGCAATGCCAACGAAGTGGGGTGCCTGGTCCATGATCAACGGCTTAGATAAGCCAGATCTATTGGCCTTATAGCTGAGCTCAATAGAACTTCGAGGGGGTAGCCTTAGAATTGGCAGAATTTGGGTCTCTGAAGATCCATGCTCTTTTTCGGCCATACACGGCCTAAGTAGTTGAGATTGCCGTGGGCCTCTTATTACTACCCTTCTTTCAGGCGACTCATCATTAGATATCTCCAGTCAATCATTGTCCTCCATAGTACTAAGGGCCGCATAGTGGTTGTTCACTGGGATATTATATCTAGATTGGTTCCATCCCCTACCACCATCCATCCCAAATAGCAACTGCTCGTGGCTAGGTGGCTTGTAAAAGAACCCCAGTGGTAAAATGTGGATCCCTGTTTGCTCAACTGTCCAATTTCCCACCCTATCAAGTAATGTTTGAACAAGGTTGGGCGACCCAAAAGATAGCACCACACAATCACCCCCTAGTAACTTTGTGGATCTGCCTATCCAACCAACCCCGTCTAACCATTTTGAATTCTGTGAAGAGTGAGGAGGATATTCCAGACCTCGAACTTAACAAGGACAGTGCTTTGTTTTTGAGAGAAGACCAATGTTCCCTAGTGCCGTCAGGCGACATGGGGACGTTGGCTAGCACTATCGTATAAGGAGTTGCTTCCGGGGGAAGGTGTAAGGTGTTAGTATCAAGTATACCTCTTACTGTGTGTGATGCTTTATATTGTGCAGTTTTCATTGGTGTTTCCCTTGTGCTTTCATGTCTTAATCTACTTGATAGGGGTTCATTTTGGATATTTAATAAACGGTCCTGAATAGTACTTGGGGCCTGCGGCTTGTGGTGCGCGATGGACATGCCTGCCTTCTTCTGGCTCATAGAGGGGGGGGCCAATTGGCCTATTTGCGGTGCTGTCACAGGGCCAGGATTTAGGGGTCCTATTTGCCTGTCATCCCCAATTATTTCTGTGTTCTTAGTAACGCAATGACAATGGCAAGGGTTGATCAGTTGGGGCTGACTAATGTGCGGGCCTGACTGGCTCGACAGAGGCTGCTGCATCCGTTCGAGTTTTTCAATACTCGTTTCAATTTGATTTAATTTTTGGAGTAGGGGTTCTAATAGGGTTGTAACCAGCCCACCAATTTTTGTCCAGAACTCTACACTTTCAGTGCCCTGTATAGAAGTTGGGGGACTTGTAGGAGGTGCTATATTGACGGGACTAGTTGCGGAGGAATGCCCCTCAACCACCTCCTCCATCTCCTCCCTCGTAGTTTTACTTTTGCGTCCTCTCTTTGGTGCTGGATGAGTGAGCTTGTTAGGGCCCTGCCCCTTTCTTTTCCTAGATTGGGTTGGGGAACTATTCTCCAGATTGATCTTACTTTTCTGGCCCCTGGTATTTATTTTGGATTTGACATTTACAACCCTCGACGTGATACTATCATTTACTTCAGTGATGTAACTACTCGCTATCCTGGTAGGGGAAATACACTCTTGGCGATCAATGCTGTTGGCGGCCTCCATTGGGTCAAGCTGCCCTTGGGAAGATTTTGGTTCCAGGGACAGTCTTCGCTCTGTTAGGGCAATTTCATGGATGAGAGCTGATTCAGCACGTAACAAAAAGGCATCAAGAGTCCCCACCACTCCCTGTCCTGTGAGGGATTTTCTTTTGTTCATTTTGTCAGTATACCTAAATGAGACAATATATGATAGCCTATGACAAAGGGTTAGCTGATGGTCAGACGATTTGTTCAACTATGCCAATGAGGACCCTTGGCCCGCATACACTAGCCCCCCAACACAAACCATTAACATATAACTTTAAGGCACAGAGTGTTAATAAGGTTGCCCGGCCCGGCCTCTTACGGTCTCTGACGGGCCCGCCCTTGGCCCGGGCTTTGCCCGGGCGCATCCGCACGCGTCCCGCGCTGCGGGAGCACTAGCGTGGTTTTATGCGCGTTCCTTGGCGCTACGGCGTCAGAGTCCGGTGCGCATGCCCCAGAGGATGCCGGGAAATGTAGTCCAGCACTTCACGCAGCCCCCTCCTCACGGGAGCCAGTACCGCATCTCAATGGCGGCAGTGGCGGCAGTGGCGGCAGTGGCGGCAGCGGTGGCGGTATCAGTTCGAGCAACCCAGCAACGGTGAGTGATCCCTGGCAGGTTTGTGGCAAGTTGTGAGAAAAAGACTCCCGCGCTGCGGGAGCACTAGCGTGGTTTTATGCGCCTCCTTGGCGCTACGGCGTCAGAGTCCGGTGCGCGTGCCCCAGAGGATGCCGGGAAATGTAGTCCAGCATTACACGCAGCCCCCTCCTCACGGGAGCCAGTACCGCGTCTCAATGGCGGCAGCGGTGGCGGTATCAGTTCGAGCAACCCAGCAACGGTGAGTGATCCCTGGCAGGATTGTGGCAAGTTGTGAGAAAAAGACTATTAATCAATTAATAAAAATTAATTACCAATTAATTAACAATAAATTAATTATCAATACCAATAAATTAAAATTAATAATTACTTAATTACAATTAAATTACTTCCCACCCTATTCCCCTATAAACCCACAACCGCTACGGTACTAAAACGCAAAATTTACTTTTAAAAAAATTACTAACTTCTAAACAATTAATAAATATATATTTTTTAAAATACAAAACATAACAAAACATGTGGAACACATACATATAAAATAAATACATAACACTAACATAAACATCGATATTATTAACATCGATATTTTTGCTATTGATATTACTAACTTCGATATTAACAAAAACGATATTTCTTACCTTCAGGTCGATATTCTGGTCACCGATATTCTTGATGTCGATATTCTGTCCCTACGATATTTAAAACTCGATATTAATGTAGGTCGAAATAAAAAACTCGATATTATGTCTGTGCACCAATGAGAGCATACCGCTAATTAGTGACATCTGCCGAAAAGCAAATTGAGCAAACTCAATTATTTATCTTACACAGCAAAATCAATGGGTGTTCATCCTCTTGACACTGCAGGCGATCTACTTCAAGCTAATGAGCGCCCTCTTGTGACAGTCCGCCATGTGTTCTCAAACCTATGCAAATTCCCCACATGCTTTCTAGATAGTATCTTCATCATCAGTCTACTTCCAAATTGCAATGTGGTGATCGAATTGTAATTTTAATTCAGCAACTGTTCACTCCTTTCTTTGGAGATTTAAGAGAATTGCACAAATAGCTGTTATTTTTCAGCTGCAACTAACACGTGACGTTGGGCCTTATCATGAAAAATACGCTCTTGTGCAAAAATAGATGTGCTAATGCCTACAACTCCATGTGCACGTATGCAGAAGCTCTTCAGTGATGAACATGCCCAAACAGCAGTTTGCAGAAATCTCCTTTGTTATGATTTGCACATATATGCATATTATAATTGTTACAGCTTAGTGAACATTTTAGGAAGTAGTTCCTAACTGAGAACATAAAAAAATCTATTTTCCAGGAAATTAAATCAATCCTCTTCAATCAAGAACATTGTGAACATTATAGTGCTCTGGAACATTTTTACAGTACTGAAGCTTCTAGAATATATGTTTTACATATTTGAAAAACATATTCTGAATGGAAGAATTCATAATTTTACCTAACTGAAAAGCATTCCTATAAATTAAGTTCTTAGTTAGGAACAACTTCATAGAAAGTGCACTGATAAAAAAATTTACTATCTGCATACGTGCTGCTAACCGGACAAAACAAGAGGCGCACAGCCTATGGATTAACCATATAAATCCTACCAACATGGCTGCACTTGTGCAGTGGCGCGCTGCCTATTTTGTTTGCACCGGCATGCATTATTCATGATATGGGTCTCGGGTGTTTACTTGACTCCAAAAAGTACAATTTAGGTACCTTTATTCCATCTTGATCCACTGAGAAATGTCTGATCCTCCCTATCATTTTATCTCCATTTCTATTCCAATATCTTTTTTACTTTGCACTGATTGCTATGATAAAATATTCCTTTTTCATTTTCCTCTGGAGGTACTTAATATGTTGCTAGAACTCTGCTGGTAATGGGAGCACTGCGGGCCTCAAAAGAGACTCGAACTCCACCTTCTCCTTTAACACACCTTTCTTGTGCTGAAAGTTAACTGTTGCGACGCTCCCTCATTTTCACGTGGCTTGGAGTCCAAGGTAAGAAAACGTCAGTTCTCCCGTTGCAGCCTCACTTCCCCATATCAGCAGAGCTATCCCCCAAGTTGCCCAGAGCAAACATGCACAGGTCTCGGATAACTTTACTTTGTTTCACATACTTAGCAGGCTCAGCGGTTATACAGTAGAGCTATCTCCCAGGTTACACAGACCTCTGGCAGTAAACTATCCTCTCACCCTGAACTCAAACCGCTCATCCGGCACTTATACTATTGACATACCGCTCACCCTATACTTGCACACCTCTTACCTTGTACAGGGCAACATCTCTCACCCTCTACACTCACACAATTCTCATTCTGCATTGAACACACATCAATCACCATGCATTGAGGCATTTTCACCCTGCACTTAGACACTTATCAACCTTCATGCACCAGTCACCCTGCACAGAGATCACTCACACCATTCTCTGTGCACTCATGCACTGCTCCCACACTTCTTAACTTATTAATCTCCTATGGGAAACCTAATGCATTTACCAATGCTTGTTAATACTCTGTAGTGTATTTCTCATGAGAATTTCACTGTCTGCAAGCAGTGTGATACAAGGTAAACTCTCTCCATAGAGTGAATACTGTTTACAGTAACCCCTTCTCTACTCATATCAACTTCATTTCTCAATGTAGATTTGGTGAGTGTCAGGGTTTTGATACAGATAAAAGCTGTCCATAATAGGGCATTAGTTTTGGAACAGACGCTCAGTATTTTTAGGAACTTGGCTTTCTCTGAACAGTTGTATACAGATTGAACACAGTATCCAATGAGGATTTCCCATATATTTGTGGTTGACTGTTAATCTGAACTAAGCTACCTGTGTAGTGTATTAGGGTCAATGTGGCACATAACGCATGTTTGCATGTTTTAAACACCTAAGGAACTTTTTTCTGTGGTGGCATTAATGATGCCTCATAGTCTTCTGAGCTATTTTGTACTTACTTTCAGAGTTCTAATGCTTATACCTGGTTATAGCGCAATGTGTACAAAAGAAGCTTGGATGATCAGTGATGTCATCAAAGGTGTGTTCTGAGATGTCATCAGTGATGTCATAAATGATGTCATAGAACATCATGAGTGATGTAATATGTGAGGGCATAAGCATTGCATGGTGGGTGCAAGTAATAGCTGGCTCTGCTAACTATAATTGGTTAATTTCTGTGTCTTTTTAGTTCAAAACTTTAACGTTGTCACTGACAAATTCACCTCACAATAACGTGACGTTAACCTTTGTTTTTTAAAGTGAATATATATCTATCTAGATCTATATCTGTATCTCTCTCTCTATGTACACATATATATATTTTTTTTTTGGGGGGGGGAGAGAGAATAAGATTGAAAATGAGATAATATTTGACCCGGAGATGGTGGCAACTTAGGACCATATTACATGTTATTCAGCATGTATTTTTCATATTACCTGGTTTAATAATTAATTTGTTTAGAAAGATGTAAAATATTTGACCATCCTCCCCAGTTTCATTCTTAACGTGAGACTTCTGATATGTCTGTCATTGTTTTGAGGAATATGTCAAATTGTAAATGTAAAACACTATTCTAAGGAAATCAAAAATTATTCTACAATATGATTTTCATTTGCAATACTTTGACACCATAGACTAGGTTTAACAAGACTGAAAATGGAAAAATAAAGTACAGCGTATTTACATTTTTGCTGACAGGGTTCTGTGTTTAGAATGTTTATTTTCGCACACTGGAGATGATTCCTTGTCAGATGGCTGTATCGAGGACCTGCCTGCAAGTGTGAGCTTGTAGGATGTGCTCAATAATGCTCTGAAAGAAGGCCTGTCATTGTGAAAACTCGGGTGTGTGAAATTAGCATAATTTGCTTACATGTAGTTACACAAAATTTCGATGAAACTATGCATAATTGCCAGTTGGTACATGAAATGCGAATCCATCATGTATAGTTATATTTTATTGTGAAATGTATACATGCATCATTTTTTGATGCGAGGACAATTATTGTGCTAAAAAATAGTGAACAACAGACATGCATTCTGCTGTTCATGATTTACTGCAAATGGTGTGCTTGTAGTAAATTTTGTTACGGCAAATGCCATATAATTACACAACATGGTATAATGGTGTCATTTTGGGAATTTCGAGTAACAAGTGTAATACAAAATTCCCAGAATTATGCAAATTATGCTGGTGTAATTAAAATTTCCCCCATGCTTAGCAAAAATGTTTTTTTACCAGCACCGAAAGAAAGAGGAAATGCTGTGCTAACCATCCACCTAATTTTTTTATTTGTTTAATAAAGCTACAATTCCTGCAAATGCAGTCAGCCCTGTGGATTTCAGAAAATAAATCACAATCAAGATCTTTTTTCTGTGTAATACATGCTTTTAAACCACGGGCAAACATTCAATAACATGCTTGTGTGAGTGTTTGTTTTCTGGCAGTATTATTTTGATCAATTTGAGTTTGAAACAACATTTGTGTGAAACCTGCAAACTATGTGACCAATATGCTAAATCCATAATTCATAACTTCATTCAGGGTCTTTTATAGGTCTGGACCGATCACTCGCCTATTTCTGCTAGTGAAGGGGTGTTTAGGAGTCAGATGCAAATCATTCTAGAAGGGATGTATTGCCCGCAGGCCTTCTTGATAATACAGAGCATCTTGAGTTTCATTCTAGAAACTACTGGAAGCCTGTTGGGTTTTTTAGAGCCAGTTTAGCTTCATTGAACAATTGTAAATTCAGACACATCTTGATGGCCTGATTTTGGGGTCCTTGATCTGAGTCAATTGGAATTTGGTGGTAGGACTGGTTAATACGCATTGCAATAGTGGAGACACGCCATGACAAAACAGACTGTTAGTTGAATCTAACGTGATTTTTCCAGAAAAGGGAGAATTTTGTTGAAGCATGGAGAGTTGCATGACAATACCCTTAACTACACAGTTAATTTTAGGGTGAAAAAGAGATAGTAATCGAAAACGTTGTGCTACAACATGCTGGATGCTAAATGTGCATATTCATGTTGCAATCTAGAAATTGGGAGACTATTTGCATTACTGCAGTATTGTGTCAACTCCGTAAAAATGTGCACTACTGTAACATTTGAAAATCTATGCATTATTATGACATTGTGGAAATTAGACAAGTATTAGTGTGTCACTTTGAAAATCGGACATATCTGTGTAATATTATAGCACTGTAGAAACCGGGAAAATATATGCATCACGGAATCGTTACGGAAACTCTAAAAATATGGACATTCCTGCAACATTGGTAAACTTAGGATTTGGCACTCTGACAAATAATGTGCAGTAATGGTGTTATTACAAGGGCTACTTTGCACTAGCAGCATGGACGAAGTAATGTGGTGACATTTTGATATGGTCGATTTTCCCAGTCATTTTAGCTCATCAGACTATTCGATGCACTCCCTGCTATTGCTATGGTTTGTGCACCATAACGAAACACTCTTGTGAAGGGAATATTATAACCTAGGCCAGTCACTAGTTCTGGTCCACCATAGATATTCCTTGAAATGTGCCCAACTGCCTTCATGTTGTGGCTAAGTGTCTGAGCTCCTAACCAACAGTGATCCAAAGATCAAGAAGCTACTCACATATGGGCGGGCCTGTTGAACATTCAGTAGGCTTGATGGTCAGTGCAAGAAAATTGTTGAAACACCTGAGTACGTAGGCACTGGAAGTAGAGGTGCGGGGTGCTGCAGGACCCTCAAAATATTAATGATCGAGTTCAGAAGGTCAATGAGCAATGAAGTAGCCTTTAAATGTTGTTTCCATCCTGTCACAACAGCTGAGCATTCACAAACAGAGGTCAAATATCAGGTCTTCTGTCAAATTGCTGCTTATTTGTTTAACATGGAGATCAGAGTTTTCTTTCACTGGCTGCAAATTGTGAGCATTTTGTAAAAGTGAACTATGTGACAATCTTGCTGTGGTACAAGGCGTGTGAAAGGAAAAGTTCTAGGATGGCAATTTTTTAACACACAACAACATTTAAATATCTGTATATGAACTGCATAAATTATTCAAACTATATCACCAGGTAGGAAAGCACAAATGAAGCCCTTTTAAGCAAGGCACTTTTTTTGGTGATGTGAAAATGCTAAATAATTGTGTTTTAGGACTGTCACACAACTGGTAGCTAGCCTTGACAAGGCTAGAACATGGTAGCGTGATGCTGACGCAGCGCTGACAAGGCTCTTCTGCTGCCATGGTGGATGGCGGATGTTTGCTTTCCCAGGTGACCGATGCAGCGATCATGGATCCCCGTTGGTGGCCATTTCAGTTGGGGCTGTAGGAGATGGTGGAACAAGGCTGGGCTTAGCCAAGCAGTCCATGCTCCACATTCTGGACATTTGCCACACCTGGCGTGCAGATTACTAAGCTGCCTGGCGGCCTATCATGCTGATTTTCCAGTGACCCTGTGGCAGTGTGCAGAGTATATGGACCATATGATGTGCTGACTCATTGGCCGAACCTCGGTCACCGACGGAACGCGACTCTGCAAGATTTTGCTACATAATATCAAATTATCAGGATTATGCTTTAAGCTTCGGGAACGAAGCACCCCCATTTTACCTCGATTACCTCCTCTGATCTGAGACTGGCAGCAGTGCCCCTTGGTTTCCTTTTGAATCGCCTTTGAGACAGGTACATTACCCCATGTTGTTGGTGGGAAAGTACCCTTCAGTTCAGACCTTGTACTGAACCTGGTATTCACTAGACGATACCCTCCATTGAATCAAGATTACGGCTATAAACATTATATACATTTATGAACCAGTACTTGCAATTCGTTGTGAGCCCCCTTATGCTTGAATAAAGGCTTGAATAAATTCAGACTGGATGGCAGCTGCCACTGATTACTGAGTACAGACAGCGCCCTGATGAAAGTTGCACCAACTTCTTTAACCAGCCTTTAACTACCGGTACACGCGTCGGCGCAACATTGTCTATTTATTTATTTCTTGCTTTAATAATTAGGACACAAGAAATCTCCAAACTGTACGAAAAGTTTAATCACAATATGAAATAATCATCATTATACCTTGTTCTATTTGTGTCTGTTTTGACATGTATGTTTGGTAGAGTATGATTGGGTGTCCTAGTGTGGAAGAAGCCGCCATAATTTATACAAAATGGCTTGAGAAGGAGTGTGACAAATTAGCTCCAAAAAAATCTGTCCTCCCAAAAAGACTACACCCATCAGCCCCATGGTATACTGAAGCTCTGAAAAATTACAAACTTACCTGCAAACGGCTTGAGCGAAATTGGAGAAAGGACTATAAAGAATCAGATAAAATACTTTATAGAATGAGTCTTCTCAAATACAAACAATCTAATCACAAAGCTAAACAAGAGTTCTATGTGGCACGCATAGATCTAGCGAAAAACTCGACCAAAGAATTATTTAAAACGGTCTCTAGTTTGGCCACTCCACGCCCAGCGATAGTTGAAGCAAGTCAAGATCTTTGTGAAGAGATTGCTAAGTTTTTTGTTAACAAAGTGGAAACCATCTTCTCAGCCTTTTGTGGCTTGACCAGAGTCACGCTGGACCAGGATAATGAGAAACTCAACCCCCAAAAACCTCCACTGAGACCTTAGATAGTTTTAGGCCAGTATCTTCGGATAATTTGGAGAAGCTACTCATGGCCGCCAAATCAGGATCTCCACATGATCCTTGTCCGGTACAAGTAGCTCAACTAGCCCCCGGTCCCATTGCTCGGTCTCTGTCGGCCATTTTTGAGGGAATGTGTGAAACGAGGCATTTTCCCAGTTGTTGGAAAGTGGCCTCCATACTGCCCCTGCTGAAAAAACCGAGCCTGGACTCCAAAGATCCTAACAATTTCCGCCCGATTTCGCGCATCCCATTACCAGCTAAACTGATAGAAAAAGTCCTTAATATCCAACTTAGTTCTTTTTTAACAGCAACACAAGCATTAGACCCTTCCCAGTATGGGTTCAGAGGGGGCCACAGCACTGAGTCCACTCTTATTAAGGCAACAGAAGAGATCAGAGTAGCCGTTGACCAAGGAGGGAGGGCAGCACTGATCCTGTTAGACCTGTCGGCGGCCTTTGATACGGTCCATCATGGTATTTTGATGGACCGTCTAAAGGAGTGTGGGATTCAATCCAAAGCTTGGGCGCTGATAAGTTCCTTCCTGTCCGACAGAAGACACACGGTGGCACTGGGTAGTTGTCAATCAAAACCCTTTGTGCTTCCTTGTGGGGTCCCACAGGGATCCTCCCTTAGCCCCACCCTTTTTAATGTCTATGTCTCCTCCTTGGCCCCCATTGTTAGATCATTCGGGTTCGGTCTCACGTCCTATGCGGATGATACCCAAATTGTTGTGTCATTACTTCCGGGCCAGGATGTAGGCATAGACAAATGTTTCCAAACATGTATGAAATCTGTTGGGAAATGGATGGCAGAGAACTGCCTAAAGCTTAATTCAGGCAAGACTGAGGTCCTTCTATTTGTAAAATTGGAAAGGATACTAGCTTTTGGATGCCAGGCTGGTGGCCAGACTCGATGGGCTCTCTCCCCACGCCTTCAAAAAAGGCAAAAAATCTAGGGGTAGTTGTGGACGAGAGACTAACCTTCAGGGATCAGGTCAATGCAGTAGCATCTTCAACCACTTACGTGCTTAGAACAGTGAGGAAGGTAATGCCATTCCTACCCCCGAGTAGTCGACAAACAGTGGTCACAGCCTTGGTGTTATCCAGGCTGGACTATTGTAATAGCTTGTATTTGAATATCCAACAGAAAAGTCTGAACAAACTACAGCTGCTGCAAAATGCAGCAGCAAGACTTCTGACGGGTATACCCACATTCTCACCCATCTCCAATGGATTAAGGAATCTCCACTGGCTTCCAATACGGTATCGAGTGCGTTTTAAATCCCTATGCATGGTCTTCAAAGCCCTTCATGGCAAAGGCCCAGACTACCTGAACCAGCTGTTCCACTGGTACATTCCGAACAGAGCACTTCGCTCGACAGGTGCCAAGCTGGTTTCGGTTCCACTCAGAAGGACTGCTTTGTGGGGGGGCAGAAGCTACGCTGTTAGCGCAGCGAAGGCCGGAACGCCCTGCCTTTTTACCTTAGAGATGCTACGGATCTCTTAAATTTTAGGAAGGGCCTAAAGACCTGGCTCTTTTCTGAATAACTCCTCCCTTCTTGTTTTTTGCCTCAGGATGCATTTGCTAGCGCCAGGACACCCATGGGTAATCGCTGCGCTTTATAAAAGTTATTAACATAACATAACATAACATTGTTACTCCAAACATGCAATGTAGTTATGTCCTGGTTTTGTTTATGTATGTTTTGAATTTATGTGGAGCTCACAAAAATCTATGTATATATTTTTGATATAAAACAAATATTTTCTAACGTAAAAAACAAATATTTATATTGATGAAAAATAAATCATGAATTGAAGTGGTCTGATTTATGGTCCTCAATATTGTAAATGTATTGTCCTTGTATTAAGTCAATTGGAGAAGTTTATGTTCAGTTTTTTTGCTAGTGTGCTGCCTCACACCACAGCTGCCCTTACTTCCCTGATAGGGAAGGGGCCTCAACTCATGTTTCTTGTGGAGCCTGAGTCAATTTCTTCCTTTTGGATGGCTGGGACCCTGGGTGTTTGTGGTGCCCATTTTGCTGCTGTAGGGGTCTCACAGCGCTCCCAACGGACTGTGGAGACTCGTCCACTGGCCCGTCCACCGGATGACTTGGGGGACACGGAAGCGGAAACAAAGAGGACTAGGGCTCAGAGGGGGCTCGAAAGCAGCTGGTAAAACCTATAAAGGACTACGCCTCAGAGAGATACTCTGGATCATAAGTAGCCCAATCCAGAACCAAAAAAGCCCAAGGAGCCCAAACAGCCCAAAAAGCCCACATAACGCCTGAAACTCCAGGCTGAAACTGATCTTTCTGTTGGGACTTTAAAAAATGTTAACTCTCTTGGAAACTCCATTTGTGGCATAGAAGGTTTAACTACTGTTGAAAGGGCTCAGGCTCGATCCATGGGAGCTGAAACACAGATACCATTCCAAGTAGGCCCGCAAATGGGATGTTTCATTGCATCTCTCCCAGTGCATCCCTCACCTTCTTCCCTAAGCCAGGCTTCTACCCAGAGAACCATGGTCAATTTATTTGGTCCTAAAGGTACTGGCCTGTCTAATACTGGCCTCCTTCCACCTGTCTCTCTTGTGTAAGTGCAGAGGCCTACCAGGGAGGTTAATGGGGCTGGCTCTGGTGTCTCATCAGCTGTAAATCATTGCTCTCATGGGGGTTGACTACAGTGCCTGAGAGGCGGAATTTCATAAGAATTGAGAAGTACTAGAAGCCTTTTTTTCCCTCCAATTTTTTTAAGAATGGCAGCGCAGGCAGTTCAGACTTGGATGCCGATCATGACTCAGTGGCGGTGGGGGACGAGGAAGTTCTGGAAACCCCCAAGGTGGAGAGGACTGGCCTACATTGCCATCCATCAAAGCTTCGTGGCCCAAGGTGGATAAGGAGATTATAAGTAATCTTGGACCGGCTGATGAACTCACCTCAAATTGCGAGAAGGATATGTTCTGTGATCCCCAGGGCATTGAATTGACTCCCAGTAATGCAGTCCAAGTTGCAGACCAGTCGGGGGCCCTTTTGCTGAGTTCAGCCAATAGTAGCAATGCTTCCTATGTCGTACAGATTCTAGATTCTCTGTCTGTCTCTAAATTTAACTCATTAGGGCAAACTATGGCTCATCTCAGCATCAATGGTAAGGTCTCAGGGCCTGAGGGTACTTCTCCATCTCTTTCATCAATTTACAATCTCTTCCAGTTACATAGAAAAGGGCTCTATGGTTCTAAAAACTTCCTATCTTAAAACGCAAGTAGTGATGCAGAAAATGTTAAAACATATGGATCTATTGGATGGTTCCCTGAATAATTTGGAATCGCAATTTGCTGCTCTCAACAAATCAGTCCAAGTTACTACAAGGCAGGCTGCTCAACATGGTAGGAAAATCAGGGTTGTTTCTCGGAAGATGCAGGGTATTGAAAATAGTATGAGGCGGAAAAACCTACGGGGACTGGGAATCCCAGAAAGCAATGAGAGTGACAATCCCTGTGGCTACATAGTTCATTTGTTTAAACCGACATTTCCTCAGCTCAGTGACTGGGATATTGACTGCCATATCCAGCGTGCACACAGGTTTCCTTTTCACAAGCCGCCCAAAGATCAGGCAGCTCCGTACCCTTGCGCTACATTAATTAATTTAATTCTCAGGTAGCTTATATTTCAGTTGGCGCATCCATGTAAATCAGTAAAAGTCTGTGAATTGAGTTTTTTGGTAGTTCTGATTTCTGTCATGAAATTGTTGAACACAGATGGTGATTACGAGAGACAATCATGCCTTTTCAGAAACTCGGTGCCACCTTTTCATTATTAGACCCAGCTAATTTAAAAACATGTTACAAGGGCCGGGTGACTTACTGCCAAGATACTCAAAAGACCAATAATTTACTGAAACAATGGGGGTTTTGCTTCTTAATGATCACTTTTGATTCTTCTTTTTGCTTTCCATGCTCGGGGTGGTGATGTATGGTACTTGAGAGTTGTATCTCTTTTTTGGTGCATGGGGACTATTCTCTGGGTAGTGTCTTCTCTTGTTTGTTCCTGTTGGCTCCTAATATTTTGATTCTTTATCTTTAAAGGGAATGGTGTATTTTTGACCCATCAGGAGGGTGGGTCTTGCTGTGTTAGACCTGCCACAACCACAAATATGTTTTGTGGTCTCTGAGGGGCCTGTGAAATTAGTGATGCTCTACGCCTTATTAACACGAGTTCTGCCTTCTAGTAGGGAGCCGGACAGGAATGGGAGAGGCCAATGTCAGGAAAGGATTGTGGATGGCTTGGTTGGGCTGGGGATAGTGCGGGTTTGGGGCTGAGCTAGGGGTTGGGGTTTGGTATGGTCTGGGCAAGATGTTTTTTTTCCAGTTTCTAATAATCAAAGAGGGGTCTCAGGGTATAAAGGGAGAAAAAGAAAGCACACAGTACTTATTAAGGTGAATTTAGATGTCATCCATGGGCTAATTTTGTCCTTTGTTGGGTAGTCCTTTTGGTGCATGTAAGCAGGAGGTTCATACCCTTAGCTGGAACATCAATGGCATGTGATCAGCCACAAATGTTAAATATTACCCATCTTACCACTAGAGAGTGCCACAAACTCTGTGACTTGGGCTTTCATCTTCTCCCTGTAGTTGGTAGTGAAGCTCCTAAATGGGGTGTCTCTTTATTGGCTAAGAGTACGGAGTGGGTCACACATCAGGTAAAACTGCACCAGTCTGGGCGGTCGTTGATTGCGGAAATTGCTAATGGTAAATTACCACGGGTGGATTCAACATCGATGCCTATTTCAAGTCAGTGGCGTATGTCAAAGTCCAGAGCAGCACTCAAATAAATCCTTGAGACTCATGTATTGAGTAATGTTTAGCGTGCTACCCATGGGGGATAATGTGGTTTTACGTACTATTCTATTCCACACAGCAATCGTCTTGTATAGACATGTTTTTGGCTAGCCATAACATTCTACCTGCTCTGACTATTCAGAATAATCCAAGGATAGTGATAGACAATAACTCTGTGCCATTGTATGTTATGTCAACAGGGCCGGACTGGGAACCGAAACCGGCCCTGGCAAACTGCTCGGGCCCCCCCTCCCCCTGGGGGTAGGGACGGGTGCAGCTGAGCTGTTTGCGAGGGCTGGTTTCGGCCGATTTTGTTACAGGGGGCCGATATTGCCGACCCCCGGTAACAAAATCTCCTCCCAGGGGCCGAAAACCGGCCCCCACCCTAGCGGCCCACCGGGGAAACGTCCAGTGCCCGCTACGGCCAGTCCGGCCCTGTATGTCAAGTAAACTGATTGATGCAGTACCATCTTGGCGGTGGACCTTTGATAGGAAATTATGAATGGATCCGACCAATATTCGTTTTATGGGTTGATGTCTGCGGAAGTTTGTTAATATTAACAGAGGCCTGACCAGCCCTACAATTGTATGGGACACTCTTAAGGCTTTTGTCCGTGGCCAAACCCCAAGTTTCATTATTCGTAAAGATAGAGCGGATAGCTCCAATGAGGCGCGGCTGTGGGATAAACTTCTTCAGCTAGAACTGGAGAATTCGCTCACTCAAAGATCCCAAAATGGCTCTGCGGGCGCACCCAGAGTTTGCGATCAATTGACCACGTTGTGCATGAGACCGAAGAAAAGAATTTGCGACTAGGTGAGGTTGAAATATCAGTCACAACACCTGACATGCTTCGAAAATAGCAAGGAGATGAGCTGTTTATTGGCATTTCAATTGAAGGACAAGTGTAGTAAGAATATTATACGAGGCATTAGGGATGCAACAGGGAAGATATCTGACCACTCGTAAATTCTGCCCACATTTAACTCTACTGTCTAAAGGTCTGTTAGATACGGCCACATTTAACCATTTTTATTGGGCACTATATACTGATAATTGCATGGCCTCTCAGGGCTTGGTTGACAACTACCTACAGGCTGGCTGCCTTAATAAACTTAAGGTAGAACAGAAAAACGATCTGGATTAGCATCAGGAAAGGCTGCTAGCCCTGACTCTATTCCCTCGGAATTCTATAGAAATTCCAGGAAATCATCACTCCATTTTTTGGGGGAAAGTGAACTTTCTCTTTTACTGCATTATTCAATCTTATTTGGCATGATCGGGCTTGAATTAGGTGAAAGTAGGTAACAAAATGCAAATCTGTTTCAGACAGACACCCCTAAAGCAGGTGTTGCTTCAAAATCCTTAATTTTACACTGCCGTGAGATACCATTACCGGTAGAGGAACACTGATAGCGAACATCTAGGCGCTTGGTCAGGAGCTCGAACCAAACCACCGGAGATAAACAACCACCGTTACAGTCCCAAACACTCTGCAACAGCTTTCAGTCACAAGCAGTGCTGTGCAGGATACATATATAAATGAACGTTCCAAGGTTTTGCCATCAATTACTTACATCCTCGGTGTGTGCCTGCGTTAGTGCTTTGAGGAGACTGACAAGAAATTGCCGGAATAGACATAGTACAATCACTGAAAGCTGCACAATTTGGCTGACACATATTAATCTTTCGGTCGTTGTTTCATTTGTTCATTCACTGACAAATTCGTTCATCTACCTATCCATTAAACAAAATAATCATTCATGCATTCACATTAATTTACACACCAACTCAAACTTACCAGAAATTAAAAGATGGGAGAAATACATTCACTACAATGGGTAAGAAAGGATGTACTCCCTAGATGATTTACTCCCTAGAGCGTTGGTTAAAAGTAACAGAGCCTACTGTCTGAAATCAAGGCTCGAAAGTGTGTGTAGTTGGGGGCGCCAAAGGAGGCAGGCGGGGGGCGGCCAAACGTGTGCGTGTGCTCACAGCTGTTACTTGCGCCATCGAAGGGTTGTGATGAAGGTGTGTGGTACACATAACGAGAAATTTACCTTTTCCAAAAGATGTTCACTTGCGAGACGTGACAAGGACATGATAATCTTATCCCAGAAATCACTACATTCATTGTAAGTTCTTTTTTTCTATTCGCTATACCCTTCTCAATAATAAACTAGATTTCTTCTCATAGCAGTTTCACTCTGATACATCATGTATTGTCTTCACAGGCAGTCGCCATTGCTACTAGCTGGGCACCATCATTCTTCAACCTTCCAATGACCTATGAAGTGATTAACAAGGCTCTTCAATGCTATCTGAACCCTAAACTACTTACCCTCAAAACCACTTATTTTCAGAATATTGACCTTGGATGTACCCTTTTTTGGCAGGCCAGATTTCGTCCGGGGGATTCAGGGGCCAAGGTGGAGTGCAAAACTCATTGCCACAGCCACTCAACGTTTGCCCTGCTGAAAAACCTCAATAAATCAAGTTGTGCCAAATGTACCTTTGATGGAGGTAGGACATTTTCAGGTGACCTCTAGCTCGGCGCCTGTTGGCCATCAGCTGATTCACGTGCCTTATGTTTTAATGTTCTAAAGAGAGATGGTGAAACTTAGCACAGTCATCGGCAGCCAATAAAAACCGTGCTCTGCAGCACAGCTATATACTTATATCTTCTATAGCTATGTGATCGAGAAAATGCACACATTTTTTCAATGTTTTGTTATTTTTTCATTTAGTTAATTCCAATTTTTCACAGCAAGTAATGGACTGGACTGTTTTACAATTTCTCTTCAACCAACTTCCTACCATTCTCGCTTCGATATGAATTGTTTATAAGAAATCCAAATCAGTAACTTAAGAACTTCCCTGGAGTCATGCCAACTGCTGCCTCTCTGGGTCTCACTGCCTCTTAATGGGTGCTGTCTCAGGGTCCTGGACTAGGCAGGGTTATCGGTTGCAAGCAGACACCCATGTAGGGTGGAATGCTATTGAGATGGGAGAAATTAGGTAATCAAGTTTGACATTCGTGGGGGGGGTGTATGTTGTCCGGTGGCTATGCTATAGAGACTACAAATGTGAAAAACTGAGTTCTTCTTGTACTGCCACGACTCAACCACATTATGTGAACAACAGTAAGGAATGGGGACTGTCTTGGGACTTCATCTTCGACTTAAATAAAGGGCCAGATTCTGAACACTGTCACGCAATGCAGCGCAGCCTCCTAAGATGCTGCACTGCGTTGCGTGACAGGGAGAGAGCATGAGAGCACCATATTCACAGAGATATGGCACTCTCCTCCCCTCTACCTACCGCCAGCGCTGATTTCAGCTGCCTTGCACCAGGCAGACACCTTAGCACCAAGACGTGAGGTTGCGTGCCAGAGCCTAACATTGGTTTTGTACAGGAAGGGTACACTTCCTGTACAAAGTACTATGCCTAGGAAATTTTAAAAGCATTTCCTACTTTGTATGTGTGCTGCAGCACACATGTAAAGTCGGAAAGGCACAGAGAAATGTAAACATTTCTCTGTTTAACGCCTGCATTTCAGCCTCGTTAATTTTTGGCACTAAACCATTTCCACTAATGTTAGTGAATTGGGTTTAGCATAAAAAAAACATGAGTGGTTGCATGAGAATGCCCATGTAACACCCCCTTACCGCAAAGGAATGCAAAGCAGCGTTTCGCTCTGCTTTGCGTTACTTTTCCATACAAACCAATGTAAATATTTATTTGCGTTGGTTTGTGGATTGCAAAACGGGTTTAGCGTCAGGTTAGGGTTAAAAAAGTAACGCTAACCGGACTCTAAACCTTTCAGAATCTGGGCCAAAATATGAGTCATTTGAGTGCTTTAATTGTGCAGGTACTGTCAAGTACTAAGTACCTTCTCTTCTTTACTTTGAAAGGGAGCGTGCCATCGCTTCTCAGCAGTGGCGAACGGCACGGATAGTGGGTAGAGGGTGGTGCAAGGGGAAGCGGGCGAAAAAAAAAGAAAAAGAAAAATGTACCTTCTCGCCGCTTCCTCGCCGCAGCTCTCCTCCATAGTCCCTCACACGGGCCAGAACAGGAAGCACACCTAGCCTCCCCAAAGCCAATCCCAACCTTGTGATTGGTCTGAGCGCCGTTGTTTGGCGCTCAGACGCTGAGTGGGAGCCTGTACATGTTCTCCACGCAGGCTGTAATGCAGCCTGCATGGATGACATGCAAAGTGCACATGAATGTAAGGCCGGCTCTTTTGGGCCGGCCAAACATTCATGCACACTTACACAGTGTGCTCACCACTCCCCTGCTCCTGTAGTCAGAGCTGCCCCGCCCTGCAAAGCTGCCGCAGCAGGACAAAACAAAATGATAATAACACAAGTTATTATCACTTTTTCCCCTTTATTTCACTGCTAAAAAGCAGTGGGGAAACGCTCGCGGAGGAGCCACCACTGCTTCTCAGCAGGGAAGCAATACTATAGCCTCAAAGCCCGCCGTAGTGGGCTATACCGGCTATTAAAGGCCCGCTCCCGCGTTAAAGGCCCGAGCCGAAGGCGAAGGACTTTAACAAGGGTGAGAGACTTTAATAGCCGGTATAGCCCTGCTATGAAGGGCTATAAGGCTATTAGAACATTCTGCCACTAGAGGGCAGAATGTTTTAACAAATAAAACAAAGGCTTTTCGAAGCTCGAGGGGATTTAAATCCCCTCGAGCTCCGAGAGGCCTTTGTAAAACATTGGAATGTTGCTCTGCGGCCTTTACCGGCCCGTAGAAGCAGGGAGCACTCCATTGTCTTCAATGGAGCTCCCAACATTCCAATGTTCTAATTTTAGTTAGAATCTATCAGCATTTCTCAGCTTGAGTGCAATACATTTAATGATTGACTGTCAGCAATTCTCACATGGGGTACAATACTTTTAATGCAAGGACTACCAACACTTTTCAGAGGAAGTCCGATGCTTTTAATGAGAGTATACCTGTACTTGTCAGATGAGGTGTGATACTTTTAATGAGAGACTGCCAGCACTTCTCACTGGGGGTAAAATGTGTTTAATAAGAGACTACCAGCACTTCTCAATTTTGTACTTAGTGAAAGACTGCCAGAACTTCTTACCAGGGGTAAAATACTTTTAATGAGAGATTACCAGCACTTCTAATCTGGGGAACAATACTTTTAATGAGAGACTACCAGCACTTCTTAGATGAGGTGGAATACTTTTAATAAGAGACTGCCAGCACTTCTCACCTTGGGTAAAATATGTTTAATGAGAGACTACCAGAACTTTTCACCTGGAATACTTAGTGAGAGACTGCCAGCACTTCTTACTGGGGTAAACTATGTTTGATGAGAGACTGCCAGCACTTCTTACTGGGGTAAACTATGTTTAATAGAGACTGCCAGCACTTCTTACTGGGGTAAACTATGTTTAATAGAGACTGCCAGCACTTCTTACCCGGGGTACAGTATGTTTAATGAGAGACTGCCAGCACCTTTCACCTGGGGTGAAACACTTTTAATGAGAGACTGCCAGCACTTCTTACCAGTGGTAAAATACCTTTAATGAGAGACTACCAGCACTTTTCCCCCGTATTACAATAATGGAAGACTGCCAACACTGTTCAGGTGAAGGGCAATGCTCTCTTGCACTTCTCAGATGAGGTGTAATGCCTTAATGAGAAACTACCAGCCACTGTCAGATGAGATGCAACACTTTTAATGAGAGACTACCAGCAATTCTCACCTAGGGTACTTAATGACAGAGTACCAGAAATCATCACCTGGGGTAAATACTTTTAATGAGATACTACCACCACTTCTCATCTGAGTTGCAATACTTTTAATGAGAGACTGCCACCACCGCTCGCCTGGGGTAATACTCTTTTAAACTGAGACTACCAGCACTTCTCACCTGGGGTACTTAATGAGAGATACCAGAACTTCTCACCTAGGGTTAAACACTTTCAATGAGAGGCTACCAGCACTTCTCACCTGGATTACATTACTTTTAAAGAGGTACTGCCAGCACTGCTCACCTAGTGTAAAATATGTTTATTAAGAGACTGGCAACCCTTCTCACCAGTGGTGCTTAATTACAGAGTACCAGAATTCCTCTCCTTGTGGTACTTAATGAGCGCCTGCCAGAACTTCTCAACTGAGGTACAATATTTTGTTGGTAGATTGCCATCACTTCTCACCTGGGTACAATATTTTAATGGTAGATTGCCATCACTTCTCACCTGGGTACAATACTTTTAGTGAGACACCACCAGCATTTCTCAGCTGTGCCCATGACCTACGACTACAGGGGAGTCAGGTTGCCAGAATAAACATGGAAACAAGGTCAAGAATAAGAATTTTTGTAACTGCAAAGAGCGTTCTAGGTTCTAAATGCTAGGTTTAAAGTGATATTTTCAAAGCACTAGATTCACAACATTAGGTTCAAAGAACTAGGTTTCAAGCGCTAGGTTTACAGTGCTGGTTTCAAAAGACCTAGGCTCTAAATTCCAACAGTCCTAAGTTACAGTGCCTCAGGTCTGAATATAGATGATATATGGTATGAGCATGAGGTACAGGGTGTTGGGTATGAATTCTGAGTTCTGAAATCATATGAGTTGCTATAAATTGCGGTATAACCGTTGGCCAAGTCTGAGCACTCAGTTCAGTCACATCTAAGTTCTCACGAAGATGAGTTCATTGAATGCAAGGGGGTGCAGTGAAATCATGACCTAACAGAATATATTTGTATCTACACCCTGAGTTCCAGTATTGTTCTTTTTTTTCTTCTGTCTCTTCTCACAATGAACCATTTTTGTGCCTCGAGTCTAGAGTGATATTTTGTGTACTGCTTTTTAGCAAGAAACATCACACTGTCTTTGTGCCTCGAGTCTAGAGTGATACCTTGTGTACTGCTCTTTAGCTAGAAACATCACAGAAACAAAGAACAAAAGCACTACACAACCTCAGTCCTTTTTTGTGGCTGTATTGTAAAAGTTTCTGATATGAATTATTGTAGGATCAGGATCAAGGGAAGTCACCCATCAAAATAGACCCCAGCACATTATAAGTATGTGCACTATGGGCACAGAGCATGCAAGTATTTAGTTCAATGGCACTAGTACACAAAAACATAACCCTCCAAACGATTTCTGGTAGAGGAAACGTTTGATTAGGGTAAAATAGTGCACTTAAGGGAAGTTTTGGAAGCAAGGAAAAGTGGCATGCCAGAAGATCAATAGAATGCATATTTTGATTGGTATGAAGAGACGTCTAAGAGACTCCACGAGTCTCGGGTGTGGAGTCTTACAGACTTCCAGGAAAAAATAAAGGAACAAGAGAAGAAATTAAAAGAAAAATGCAGCAAAGGCATGACTGAAAAGGTGACAGAGAAAAATGACAGAATCTTGATGGTTAGGCTTATTGTTCCAGTGTATCCGCAGCTTAAAGAAACCATTACTCATGACGATGAGGCGCTATTGTAGATTTCTTCGCAGGTTACCTTTTTCTCCTCCATCCATTCTCTTCACCCCTAAACAGGTAACCTCAGCACCCCAAAGGAGTCCAACTACACTCCCACCATCCTGAAAATTTGAGGACCTCAGGACTAGTACGAGCACACAGGGTGCCACTCCAAAGCCCCCCACTTCTCCTAATGAAGAGATGGTTTATAAGTCACAAATGGCCCATGTATTGTCTCCAGTTGCTGCTCACATTTGCAGTCGTGTGACAGGAGGCCAGGATAATCTTCAGGATCCACAAAGGCACTTACCCGGTGCCAATGGTGCCTTCGTGTCACTCCATCCCCCTTGAACTCCAGGTGGTTCCAGGAATTTATTTAAAGAGTTTCCCAATGTTAGGGAAGAACCTCAAAGGTTCAGAGAGGAACTAGTGACCATCTTTAACTGTGATGACCCAACTTGGGCAGATGTACATCAATTACTAAGACCTGCCGTGCCCCCAGGGGTGCGTCAAATGCTCCTGACTGCAGACACTTGGCCAGATAAGGCACCAGACATCATACAAGGGCTACAAGAAGCTTGCACCGAATTAGTAGATGCAGTAACTATGCTGTGTCCTTGCAAGGCAAACTTGGGAAGGATTAATTATTGCAAATTAAAAATGAATCACAGGCAAATTATTTCGATCACCGTAGGGAGGTTTTTGAGTGAAATTAAGGGATAGCAGACCCACATAAGAAAACCAAGCAAACAGTAGCAGCTGCTTTTGACCAGGTTTACCATCTAAGTTACAGGAATGACTATGCATTGTTTGTGTGGGTTGGCAGACTAAACATTTGGAAGAGTTAGGGCCTGATTTAGATTTCGGCGGATGGGTTACTTAGTCACATCAGTGACGGATTTCTCCTCCGCCAAAAAATAAATCCATAGGATATTATGGGATTTATATTTCGGCCACTGTGATTGAGTAGCCCATCCGCCGAAATCTAAATCAAGCCCTTAGTTGCAGTTGCAAACCACTTTGTGAGTTACCAGGAAAAGAAGAGGGAAATGACTGAGTAAATGCTGATGACTCTACAGATGCAACATTGACGGCCTATAGGAAGAGGAAGGGGTGATGCAGGACAAGGAAGGGTAAGGGAAAGGGCTGAGGACAAGGAAGAGGCATGGGAAGAGATGGGGCAGCATATGTGGGGCCAACTGACAGTTTTTTCTTCAAGAGGGATAGGCACTGGAAGAACGAATCCCCTAATAAACCTAATTCCACAGGACTGAACGATATGGTCCCTCCATTTGTCGTAGCGCAGCACAACTCAGGGCTTCCTCCTCTGAAAACCATCCAGTACTAGGATAGTCTGGAGAAAGAAACTTTACCATGACACTGCTGCTCAGAGTTAATCAGGACAGACTCTATGTCCCCTGCACAATAAATGAGAAAGTGATTGACTGTCTAATAAACATAGGTGCTACCGGTTCTGCCTTGAATGCTTCCAATTTCCCTATTTCACCCTTATGGACATCTTCATTAATGCACTGGGGATAGTCAACAATGTAGTCTCTCATACTGTTTCCCAGCCTGTCACCATTACCCGTGGTACTATCTCTGAGCAGCAAGCCTTTCTCCAAAGCCCATCTTCTCCTGCCTACCTACTTGGGAGAGATTTGCTTTATAAATTCAGGTGCTTCATCCATTGCTCTGCAGATGGTGTTTTTCTGGATTTGCCCACCAACATTGAATTTGCTATTTTGGCTCTGATGTCCCTCCCTTACTGTCCAGTACCCATTGTGGCTTCTGATTTAAAGGCTGCTTTCCTGTCGTAGGTCCCCTAATTATTTTGGTCCACACATTCTAACGATGTAGATTAGATCCAATCCACTCAGCCTTTGCAGATCAGGTTAAACCCCACAAAACCCATTCCCAAGATACCGCAGTATCCTCTTCGCCTTGAAGAGGAGGAGGGTATTCAGTAACAACATCATAGATCTCACAAGGTATAGTAGTCCCTTCACAGAGGCTGTGTAGCACCCCAATGCTACCTGAGAATAAAGCCTGGGAAGGACTGCTACAGATTTGTACAGGACCATAGGGTGGCAAATGCTGTGGTCCTACCCTCCTTCCCCGTCATCCCCAACTCAGACACTATCCTTTCATGTATCCGAGCATCAGCAACCATTTTCACCATTGTAGATCTATGCCCTGCATTCTTCTCTATTCCCAAGCATCCTGAAAGCCAGTTCCTATTTTATTTCACATTCCGGAATGCCCAGGACACTTTTACAAAGTTCCTCTAGGGACTTATGGAGTCACTTTCTCTTTTTTCCCAGGTTCTGAAAAATAATTTCAAGTAGGTCAAATTCACCAGAAGGTTTGTGCTGATTCAGTATGTGGATGGCCTCCTCCTGGCCTCACCATCTCTTGAAACTTGAAAAGAAGATTCAGTAATAATGCTTATAACATTGGCTCTGAAAGGACTCTAAACATCTAGAGAGAAGCTGCAGTTTTGCTTGCTAAAAGTTTATTATTTGGGACACCGTATATCTGCAGGAAATTGGCATCTTGCTGCCTCTAAGATTGAATCTATTCTTAAAGTCCCCTGTCCCACCATGGTCTCCCAAACAAGAACATTCCTTGGGATGGCAGGTTATTGTCACCAATGGATTCTGTGATATGTCTACCTCATAAAACCCCTTCAGATTCTCACTCACCTTCATACATCTGGACCATTACACTGGACAGAAAAGGCAGAACAGGCTTTCTCTGCACTAAAGCAAGTTCTCTGTTGGGCTCAAGCTTTGGTCTACCTAATTACTCAAAACCATTTACCCTTTACTGTCATGAGAAAGGAGGTTTCGACTTAGTGGTACTAACTCAGATACATGGTGACCGGTATCTCCCAGTCGCATATTCCAGCAAGGCCCTCTACCCCTGTACCACTGGATTACCACCTTGCCTACATGTGGTGGCTGCAGCTGCCATCATGCGGAACTCTCTGAGACCATAGTCCCGGGGTTCTACCCTCACTTTAGCCATCCCACATGCAATAGTGGCACTTTAACTACCTCCAAAACCCAACATTTATCTCATGCCAGACTCACCTGATATAAGATTCTATTGCTATCTGCAGGTTTCATTACTTTAAGTAGGTATCCGATACTGAACCTTGCGACTCTTTTTCCTAGTCCTTAGGAAAGTGAGCAACATGATTGCCTCACCATCACATTCCAATTAGTGATGCATTGTAGCGATCTTAGAGACATCCCATTGCACAATCCCGACCTGTTCGTTTATGAGGATGGCTCTTGTTTACGCAATGACCTTGGCTGGCTTGTAGATGGTTATGCAGTATGTGCCCAACATGAGGTTATAGAGAGCAACCACTCATCCACTGTTCATTCCTCTCAGGTGGCTGAACTTCATGCTCTCACTAGAGGAGTTTGTATTTTGGCCAAAGATGAATCCACCAACATCTACACTGATTCTCGTTATGCCTTTGGAGTTGGTAACGTCTATGGACCGCTGTAGAAGCATCAGGGCTTGACCACTTCCATGGGGGGCAAACCAAAAATGGCCCATGCTAGATACCCATCAACTCCAATTATGAAAATACTGTCATAGAGTGAGCAGCCCACTAGTCTGCCCATGATGAAGTTACTCTTGTAAATACTCTTGTTGATTCACCAGCTAGATCTGTGGCCCTTTCATACCTCCAGGGTACTTCAATTCTACCTCTCCACCCCCTTTGGGAATCTCCAATGTCAACCTTGCAAGAGGTTGCTAAACAACAAGATTGCACATCAAAAGCAACTCTCACTTGGGGTGCATAATGAGAAACTACTAACACTTCTCACTTGTTGCACTTAAAGAGAATATCTCACGTGGGGTAAGATACTTTTAATGAGAGACTGACAGGACTTCTCATCTGGGGTAAAATACTTTAAATGAGAGACTGCCACCACCTCTCGTATGTGGTACTTAATAAGTGACTACCAGAACCTCTCACCTGGGGTAGAATATGTTTAATTACAAACTGCCAGCACTTCTTGTCTCGGTTAAAATGCTGTCAATGAGAGGCTACCGGCACATCTCACCTGGGGTGCAATACCTTTAATGAGAGATTGCCAATACTTCTCAGATGAGGTGGAATCCTTTTAATGAGAGATACCAGCACCTCCCACCTGGGGTAAAATACGTTTAATAAAAGACTACCAGCACTTTTCAGATGAGGTACTAACAGTACTTCTCATCTGGGGTGTACTACTTTAGAGAGACTACCAGCACTTCTCACCTGGAGTACAATACTTTTAAGGAGACTGCCAGCATTTCTCAGCTGAGGTGCAATCATTTTAATGAGAGGCTGCCATTGCTTCGCAGCAGGGATGCACTACTTTTAAGGAGAGATTACTAGCACGTCTTAACTGGAATGCATTACTTCTAAGGAGAGTCTGCTAGCACTTCGTGCATTCGTTTTAATGAGAGCACTAGCACTGCACAGTGCAGGGGCAATACTTTTAATGAGAGACTGCCAGCACTTCTTAGCTGATGTGCAATATATTTAATAAGAGAGTACCTGCACTTACTAGGAAACAAGTTCCTGACATAGCGAGTACCTTCACTTTTAGATTTTCATTTCAAACACTGAGTCAGTTTAGAATCAAAGAATAATAATGTTACCTATGAAGTGTTTCTGATGCCTGGGATCCGTGATAACTAATTAATCAGTTCTTTAGAAGGAGAAAGCTAGAAGCATTGAGCTTTAGACACTGTAAACCAAATTGAAAATGAATGGCAAACATTGTCAACCTTTTAGAATGATAATGATGGCCATTATAAGAGCTATCTATAATATGCCACTGGAACATGCATTACCAATTGTTCAACACCATCCCTGGCAGCAGTAACTAAATATGGATGTTGCCCTGGATTTCTACTTTGCTGACTAGAAAAAAGTAGAGAAAACGATATTAGATGACTGAGATGTAACTATTGTCTAGCTAATGTAATAAGAAGATCTATATGTAACCGGTTACAAAGTTGCCTAAAAGTTTGCATTGCTTTAAAAATGGCAACAGAAATATTAAAAAATTCAAGTTGCTCAATAGTCTTCTAGTCAATGTAATATATATTTGTTGCATAGTTTCAATAAACCTTACATTTTTATACCGAAACATTTCTTAAGCATTTTGGAATAAAACTTGCAGTACAACTTTACATTCCCACCCTTTCCCCCGAATGCAATGTGTTATTCAACTATTCAATAACAATTTCTTGAATATCACAGAAATGACTATACAAGACATCAAATGCAGGAAATAGATTCATGACCATGTTCACTTACATAATAAATAAGTAAAATACACCGACATGTTATTAAATAACACCCCTGCTTTTTCCAAGATTCCTATCTTATTTGCAACCTACTTTAAAAAGCGAAGTCATTTTTAAGCATAACCTTTTAGATTTGCTTTATAGAAAGAACAAATATGCTCATTTGGATTAAATAAATACAATTTCTCACTCATACTATCTAGTTGGAAAATGTATGCTTTATAGAAAGAACAATTATGCTCATTTAGATTAAATAAATACGATTTCTCACTCATATAGTTGGAAGAGCACTCCTTATCAAATCAACTGCAATGTGTAATAATATGTTTTGATTTCCAAATCTCCTTTATAGCATATTACAATAAACATCTCTCAGGCGGTGAAAGGGTGGGTGTTGGCAGTAGTACGCCCCCCCTATAGTAACCACTTGTTATGAGGCATAAATGGACCCTTACATATAAAACCATAATAGCTTTACTTGAACATGCTTATAATTCATGAAAGCTTGCAATCCCAGCATACAAAGTGACTTGTGACATCTCTAGTCACCAGAAATGTTGTAGCTGTTCAACTGTAATAAATGATTACAGTAGAATTGTAATGTCATAATGCCTGCTGCCTGGACGAGCAGACAAAGAGAAAAACATGTTATGAAGCACTTTTAAAACTTTAGTTTAAGCAAAAGGAACAAAAACTGGCTTGTACTTCTTTTGATTTGTTTTAAAAAAGGAACAGGGATGAGCAAAAGGATATATTTATGACAACATGTTTATTTTTAAAACAATAAAGTTCATTAAAGTAAAAATAGACTATCTCTGCATTTATCCACTCATTGTGAGCCTTACCATTTTTAAATCTGACTTATATTAAACTGATCCAAATAATGTTTTGCATAAAATGACTAAATTCTGAGTTAATTTTCCCACTATATTCCACTTTTAATCTTCGTGGCTGGTACCATGTTATCACTCTTATCTAAAAGAGTGAGGCACCAAAGCTTTAAGTTGTTTGTGGGAAGGGAGATGGTGTGAGCATATATTATACCCTTAGATGTACATTTTAAGGATATTGCAAGTCACCTCTGAGTTCCATTGCCTTATACGGGAAGACAACCTTTAGCCTCATCTTCTATATTGTAATGGAACACCTCAGTGACTTACAATATCCTTATAATGTACTTTATCCCATTGTTAGGCAAAGTACTGTTTAACTGTAAGATAACTGGCTGTGGGTAATAGAGAGTAGAAAGAGTTAAAGTCTTCATTAGAGCCCAATATCTTCAGCTTAATAAATAGCATGTTTTCATCTCCAAATGGGAGACATCCAAAAAAAGTTGACAATCTCCTGGGTAATTTGCCACATAGGAAATGTAAACACTCACATGTATTCACTTGACTTCAAAGAACCATTATTTTTTATTTCAAAAGTGCTTTTCTTTAAATTTACTTACATTGATGGTAGCTAGATCAACCTCTGTCCTTTTAGCTCAGAGTGTGCTCAGAGATACACCTAATAGAATTCTGTCTTCCATGATATTAAAAACATCTGCAGTCCCCATTGATGAACTTGGGCTTGCAGAAACTGCAAAATAATTTTATGTTCATGAGAGAATACCAAAGCTTAAAAGGATTTGAAATATTTGTTCTATCTTCGTTGTGGCTATTCCTGAATTACAGAAGTTTGGCACATATTACATCCAAACTTGAGATGGGAGTAGTCATATACTATAAAGAGTGGTAATGATCAACTTATTCCTGTTAGACAAAAAGGATCACAGGAAATAGGTGCCACCAAGGCTGTTGTCATTGCAAACACTATTTCTGTCTCTCTACTAGCCTCTTTTCAAGCAACAAGAGAGTAGTAAACATGTCAAGCCAGAAGACACTTTTCTAAAGAAGCTTTAAAGAGTTTTGGAAAATTCTGTAAGGTCATACATAGGAACTGTTCACAAATGCTTGAGAAAATCTGAATCCCACCCCCTCATTGCACCACAATATACCAATAAGTTAGATTCAACAGTTAAAACGAAAGGAAAATTCAAAACTACTCACACCAAGATAAATAAAATAAAAATTCTGATTTACAGAATTTTGAGGACTGCAGATACACCTCACTGTCCTAAGGTATGCAAGAGATATGCCACATTGAGGTCTGCACGAATTTTACACTTGATTTCAAATAATCTTCATGCAAGGGCCTAAAACTTTTCAAAGTTGATAAACATAAAGATAAATGGTTTACTGTGCCTGCCCCATCTATGTACCTAGCTGTAATTTAGTTGCCCTTGCTTCTCACCATGGTTTTGGGTGAGGAGAATGGTGGTTGCATTCTGGGTGAAGATGTTCCAAGGTGTTTGGAGGTGCTGCACAGCTCACCACTTGAAGGAACTACTCAAGGCTCTTCCCTCACCGAGAGGGCACTGCTGGATGGCAGTGTCATAGTGGTGGTAGGATGCATAGCATCTAGTGGTTTGAAGTGGACAGCACAGCAGTGAAATTCTTTAGTGGATACACCTCAAGAAGCAATAATAATGAGGCAAAATGCACTATGGATGAACTGTGAAATGATGGCTGGAATTTATGTTGTGAACTCATTTCCTTCAACATGCAATCTTTGAAAAAATGTGACTTTGCCAAAACAGAAGTATAGGAAATTGGAGACTGATTTAAATACACAACAGGAGGAGAAGCACTCAGGAAAGATGCATGAATAATCTCAGTTTGCCTCTTCTTGAAGAGGAGTTGATAGATTGGTGCAGTCTTTACCAAAAGTAAACCATGGATGAGACAAATTGTGACAGCAGTGAAATTAGGAAAATACGTACCCCTTACTACGGCACTGGATAACTTTGGCAGTATTCACACTAACAAATATTGGATACCTACTCCTTGATATGATGGCAGTGAAGTAAAAGGAGTACGTTTTTCATTATGAGGTCCATGAATGAGGGGACATTGATTTCACATACCTGGACTTAACAATACCAGGGGTCCAGTTCACTCCAGGGGATGATGAAGTAAAGGGATTCTGGTTTGAACCCTGAGAATACCCTGACAACTGAGGCATTACCAAGGGAATTGGTAATTCCAGGTCCAATTCCCTGATAATTCCTTAATATCCATGCAGTTTTCCCCAGAGATATTAGCTGCTGGAAACAGTTGCAACACCTGAGGAAAACATGAGAGGTCTACAGTAATTCCCTATACTTCATAATTCCAAATTGGGCAGACAATAGGGTTACTGACCCTATTTAAGTGTGGGCCTACATGTTTGATGGTAATTATTAGATGGATCAAACCTTCAATCAGCAATCACTCACTTTGAGTTGTTGAGTTAATGATTTCTTGAGGAAACAGATATTTTATGCAAACCACTCTAGGATAGCTGGCAATAATACAATGTCTACATGATGCCTTAATGAATGTTATTTTGCTGAAAATAAAGAACATAGTAAAGAATACTAAGATGTGTGCAAAAATCAACAGAAGAAACAACAAAGGGCAGCAATAGAGAAACATGCATCATGGGCTGCTGGGTTTGAATTTCTACCATGGATAAGCTAAACCAGGTGGCCAGTAATCTGAGAATGCAAGCTAAAATGGTTCAAAACTGAGAATAAGGGAACAAAGCAATCTAGAGTGATCATCTCCGTGGACATCTTCCAACCCTGGAAGCACTAAACTGAGGAGCCTAACTAGCTTGAATAGATATAGTAGTAATCTGTTAAGGCACATTTTCTCAAACAATTTACTAAGCAAATAGAACACAAAAGAATGTGTGGTGGAAAATAATCACTGTGAAGTAAGAGATTCAAAGATGCTCCATTATATTTTTATCTCTTTTATCAAAAAGATAAGCAAATCTTCAAGAAAATGTTTGGAGCGCAATAAAATTGTTCACTGAAATCTAACATTACCTTCTTTGGTATCACAGAAAGGGATGAAGGTAATGACATGAAGTATTTCTAAACCTCTGTAGAAAACTTTCCTGAAACTTAATTGACTTGGCCAATTCCAAGGGGGCCATACCATTCCATTTCTACTCAATAAATCAAGCAACACATTCCTGGCCTACACTGACCTGCAGAGGAAATGTAATTTAAAAAGAAAAACGAATGTTAGTTGCTAAGTAAGGAAAAACTGTCTTGGTTCATAGATGCAATTATTGTATAGAGTACAGGTGAATAGGAGAACAGATGAATGAAAGATAAGGCGGGTGGAAAAATAGAAGGTGGGAAAAAGTAAAAAATTAAAGAATCAATTGAAGTTAGGAAAAATCGCTCAGGAGGGAGCTGGGACAGAATGAGACAACTAAGCTCACTGGCTGTAGGCTACACTGGAAGGGGGTGGTTCCTTACAGAAAAGAGGCAAATTATATTTTAGGTCTCAGTATTTTTGTAAAAAATTAGAAGGAAGCTCAAATTATTATAGTTATGATTTTGTGTTGTATTTAATTTTTACAGGAAGATGATGAGCTGTATTCATAAAACAACTGAAGCATGTTAATGAGGTGTTCGGTTGAGAATTATTGACAGGGAATGGTAACAGTACCGGTCTGCAAGACCCTTAAAAAAAGATGGAATATGAAGAAATGTCTTTCCAATATTTAGACAATAGTAACAGCAATGCAGCAAGCAAAGGAGCATCTATAAAAAAGGAGAAAAAGCAAACTTGAGACTTCTTTTATTTAAAACTGCGTCTGACAGGTGGGCCAGATGTATTATTGATTTATAATAGATGCATTTAAATCTACTGGGACAACCTTTTATAGAAAGGGGTCAGCAGGGCTGTCCTTAAACTTCTTGCTTCTTCCAAGCAAGGATTTAAGTTGTTGGCTATATTTCCCCAGGTTTCTGAGCTGTGAAGAAGGGGGGTACCCCTGAACAATGGGGTGCAGTGTGCCACCCTCTGTGATGACCACTTCCCCTGAAGTGAGGCATTTTCTTGTCCCAGTAAGCACTGTTCACAAAAATCCAAAATGGAGAAAATCTATCCTGGAGGTTCAGGTCTGGCTAATCCAACCTATATGTGTGGCTAAGTTTCCCTAACCCTACCCTTCCAGCCCCTCTACTAATTCAATTACAGGGCTTTCATCTAGCTGGGGGTAAAGGAAGTGGGGGTGGGCTTATTTCCTGTTCGTTCTGCCTTTCTCCCTTTGAAGACCAGTTTGACTACTCAGCCACCTTCTTGCCTTTTGCTCTGCAGCTGCAGATCTCCTCCCACCATATGTCTCTTTGTTTCCTTGCAGGCCACGTAACACCTCACCAGAGCAGCTTAGCTCAGCCTGTCAAAGGCTGGCCAATCAGGTAAGGCTGCTCCACAGCTGGATTCAGGCACATCAGAAAAGCAAGTTCTATAAGATTTTTTCTGTCATAGTTATAATAAATTTGAACCTTGGCAAGTTGTAGGATTAATTCTATTATTTTGACTCTTTGAATTAATATTTTAGCTCCCTCCTGTCAATAGTTAGACTTTATTAATGTTAAATAAAGCCTTCCCATGTTAGCCTACGGAACTAATGCACTACAATGTGGAAAAATGAAATTGGTAGTTTTTCCCTCACAATGGCATATAAAACATATTTTATGATGTCCCTTCTGTTTTTTTAACATGGTACTCCACCCTTGCGGCACCTAGGGTAGACCTTAGCAGTGCCTTATATGAAAAATTAAGGTAGTTTAAGACTTTGGAAGTACCTTTAATTCCAAAGTCGAAATTGGACATCGTTTTATTTTAAAAGCAGCTTGCAAGACAGGGCTGACTTTTAAAATGACAGTAGGAACCTCAACAGTGCACATGTAAGTGCATTAAATCTACTGGGCCTCTAAACCTACATGCTCTACCATATACTAGGGGCTTACAGGTAGTTTTCATTCCTGTTGTAATTTTGCCTAATTACCATATACCTTTTAAACAGAGCACTGGCCCTGAGGCTGGTTAGCAGGACCTAGGGCACAATCAGAGTCAGTAACCTCCAGTATCAGTCAGAAAATAGGGATGATCAGGGCAAAAAAGGATGACTTTCTCACAGCCATTATCAGAGATTTTGCCATTCCTCCTGCCTTCTCCAGCAGCATCAGCCTCTCATAAGACCTTTGCTACTAGCTCTCAGAATTCTTCTGTAACAAAATCACCTCCCATCTACAGCATCTTCCACCTTCAACGAGACCCCGTCACTGTTGCAATTCAATTTCCCATCACTGAAGATGAATGAACCCTGATGTCGTGGCCTGCCATCACCACCATAAATAAATCGTTGCCACCATGAAGATCATCAACTCAGGTGCCTCATCTGACCCTTGCCCCCACCACGCCTTCACCAAAGGACTCCTACTGATCAGCGAAGCACTAACACCCATCCTCAATGCCTCCATCGACTCGGGTACATTCCCAGACACCAAGATACATGCCACCATCTTGCCCCTGCTAAAGAAACTGTCGGTTGACCGAGTCACTCTTTCCAGCTACCATACCCAGCAAAGTGTTTACAGAAGCTAATCAACTGACGCCTCACCAACCACCTCAGCAGCCACCAGCTCCTCGATGACATGCATTCTGGATTCAGGCTCAACTACAGTACAGAAACAGCACTCATCACCGCCATTATCCATATGATCCTTGACAAAGAAGACACAGCAGCCCTCATTCTCATGGACTTCTCTGCACCATTTGACATGGTCTCACACTGTACTGTTAATTGATTATATTGAAAGCCACAGCACTTATGAAATTTTCTGATTATAATTCGGATTTTGTTCTCTTATGCGGAGTAATGAGATTTTTTTGCAAGCTGAAAATTGATTCTTATTATTTACTTAGGTTCCTAAAGTTCCGATTTTTGATATGAATTACACTCATTAGGGTGTGATTTGGATTTGCTACCTTAAGGCAACTTTGCATATTTGTTGAGAATATTCCTGATACACTTTATGTAGCCCACCACACCGGGTTATTTTGTTGCACACTTTCACTTGCACCACTGATATTATTACTTCACTTTGTATGAATTGAGGGTAACCATCTTAATTGATATATAGATTGTGTGCCTTGAGCATTTTGGCCTAATACTGCTGTTTCTGTGATAAATGTAACCAAGAACGCAATCTTACTGTATGTATTGAAGGTACTTTTGACTAATTGTTTATCTTTGACTTCATTTCAAGATTGCAGCACTTTGTTATTTTTGTGTTATTTTGAATTATGATATGAGTGTCTTTCTTTGTTTGTCCAACTATTTATTATTTTGTGATTATGTGGAGTTTATATGTACTATTAATTGTATAAAGTAAAGTTTTGATCTGTTTTTAATGATCTTTCTAAATATTTGCCACCATTCGAAGATGGTGGAGCTCTTTTCTTGATTTTAACATGTTCAGTGACAACATTTGTTTTCACTATGTGCACTATTCATAGTTTTAGCATTTGCAATGGAAACCAACCCATGATCAATGCCGAGCGTGGGTTGAAAAGTGGTGGGTTTTGATCAGTAAAGCACCACTTTATCTGCAGTTCTCGAGTGCATGTATATTTGCTAGCATATATGGAAAATTCTGTTTATAAATATTATTTATGTATAAAATAAACAAGAGAGGAGCTAAAATGCATCCTTGTCGCACAACTCTTTTTGAACTGAATATGCTTGTCAATTTACTTGTAGAGCCAAACTTCCCCCTGACCCTTAGATCACCATGGTGTACAGCAAGAAAAGAGACCAATGCATCATTCAGGCCGCTTTCATGAATATTTGTAATGTATTTCATGACATAAATACCCCTTGTGTAACCTAACTATGTATAGGAATTCGAAGGGCATTTGACTAGCTTGGATGGGGCCTGTCAATCTATATTCCATAAAGAGGGGAAACACAAAACATTCTGTCCAATATTTGCCTAATTTTGCTAATGTCTTAACGAAAATATTGTCAACTCGAGTAAGTAAAGTGACCCAACAATTATCAAAAGGAAGAACAACGCAAGACCTGTTTCATCATGAACATGTGGTATGCTCAATTATAGCTATAGTGGTTCATGCAAAACATCTCACTCACCCTAATAAGCTTATACATTTTAGAAGAATGTGTTTGGGTACAGCAGGGGTGATAATAGAAAAGCAAAAATATGAGGTTGACTTATCAAACTATTTAAAGTATTATATTGCTCTTCATGGACTTGTATTCTAGCAAATCATATTGTCTGATAAAGACTAAGGGGTCGATTCCGATTCAGGCCGGAAAACGTACCGACCAACTCAGTATGGGAATGTAGTCCGACCGACACGTACCGGCGCTGCCTGATCCGCGTAGTACGATGCAATGCATTTGAATTACGACCGACTCGTACGGAACACAAGCCGAATGACCGAACCGCACGGAAACCAGCTATTCGGCCGGAAAATGTACGTGAATCGAACCGACCAACACGCACCAGGAATGAACCCGACAGAAACGTACCCGCGAACTCCGACCCGCGCAGTATGATGCAATGCGTGTAAAACCAGATCGACTCGCACGGAGCTCAATCCGTACGACCGACACGCATAGAAAACAGGGTGCCGAAGCAACAGAATACTCCACGACCGACGCGTACGCCGCACATGAAACCCAGCAGAAAGACAGCGTGAAAGACTCGGAGAAGCTCGCACGAGCCAACTGCAGTGTCCGTCTCGGTCAGAATAACGTCTCCTACATGCCCAAAAAATACAAAGGAAAAAGAAAAAAAAAGGATCAAACAAGCAATGACAAAGTCAATAACTACTGGTTAAAAAATCATGGAACAAAGACACACCCACAACTCCACCCATATAAAGGCCACAAATCCCTACCATGATCCTTTGCAAATTCAACAGACCTGCCAGCACAGAACACCATCATACAGCAACCACAGACACACTCACAACTCATCCATCACACAAGCCACACAAGCCACACACCATTAGCACCTGCCTAATAGCGCTCTCACATACACCCAGCAAAACTGACACTCACCCACCCTCACTTGCACACTCATACACACATCAATCCCCACCACCACCCATCACCATGCCCCCAAAGAAGAATCCAAAGTTCCTAGACAGTGAATTGAAAGTCCTGGTAGATGAAATCCTCAGAGTAGAGCCACAGTTGTTTGGTACATTGGTCCAACAGACCCCCATGTCGCAGAAAACCAAGATGTGGGAGAGGATCGTCGACAGGGTGAACGCACAATCATCATGTTTGCGCACAAAGGAAGACATCCAGAACAGGTGGTATGATGTGCGCAGGAGGGTCAAGGACCTACTCAAGAAGGAACACGCCTTGAGTCAGCGCACCGGCGGTGGCCCTCCTGCCAAACCAGTATACCTCAGGTCCTGGGAGGAGAAGGTCCTACCACCAGAGAGCATACATGGACTATCAGACATCCCAGAGCCTGGTGAGTACACAACCAATATACCCAATATTGTGTGACAATACACACACATCACTGTCAAGGGGATAGTGAAACCATGCACCGTTAGCAAAGCCACAGTAACCAAAAGATAATCATCCCAAGATGTGTATGCCAGTCAGACAAACACAATACCTGCCATGTCATAGTGATATGTAACTGTGTCATGACATGTACAAACCTACCAACAAATAGAGCAAGGCAGTGGCACAAATCTAACCAACAAACACTGTCAGACATTTTGCCACCACTAGAACACCACCTCACAGGGAAGCTGACTGACAGGAAGGAATTGTGTGTATGCTGGTGAAGTGAGTGTAGCCAAAAGCATGATGGGAGTAGTAGTCACAGATATTGGTCACCCTCACAATCGGCCCATCAACACCACTCTGAACCATGCTCACATCACAGGGAGTGGATAAGGACTGACAAGATGGCTAACACTGGGTACTGCTGTGGGGAGCACAAGGCCCTGCTGGGAACTGTGCACCAAAAAACAGCACAACACCACTGCCTGACATCCTGAAAGCCAACTTGCACTCCCTGCAATGCAAGCACGTTGCATGGTGGGATATCTGGCTGGGTGGGAAGGAGGACTCACAGCACTGAACATAGTTACAAGCAGCTCACCTCACACACCCCTCAACACAAACTCCACATAACCCACCTGGGAGAATGCTATGCCTCACATACCAAATGAAGATCCCACAAAGAACCACCACCCTGGGTAATGCTGTGTGAAGCACAGGGACACTCTTGGGACTTGTAGCCAAACAAACGCAAGGACAACACTGTCAGCCTTCCTGTCAGCACAGGCACACTACCCCACAGGGAAGCAGAGTCAAAAGGAAGGAAGTATGGGCATGCTGGGAAGGGGGGTGTAGGCAATAGCATGATGGGAGTGGTAGTCACAGCTCAACATCCCCCACCCACATGGCCCGGCAAGCTCACACTGAAGCATGCACACCTCACAGGGAGTGAAAAGCCACTTCAAAGATGTCTGACAATGGTGCTCTGTTGTGGGGAGCACAAGGCCCTGCTGGGAACTGTGCACCAACCAACAGCAGGACACCACTGACTGACATCCTGAGAGTTAACCTGCACCCACAGCAAGGGTGGCATGCTTCCTGATGGGATAACTGGGCTGGGGGGAGAAGGATGTCCGGATGTCAACCAAATACCACCAATGCTGGCCATACACACACCTACTCTGCAAAAACACATTGCACACGTGGGACCAGTCACTCCCAAAGTAAAAGCCCTGGCAAGATGGCTGACACATGGGCATGAGAAATGATGTGCCTGCAATTCACACCCATGCACTGGCCAACCCAAACACGTACACACTCACAGCCATTGCAACTCTATGTTTACACACACTGTCAGGGGATGCAGTGTCCATGGGTGCCCCCTGGCCTGGCTGTGAAGGTGTGTCTTGCAGATGACAACTGTGGAGAATCAGACATACTACATAGCACAAAACACACAGGAAGTCACAGAGACATCATTGACAGGGAACACCTGACAGTGAATGCAATGGACACACCAATATAACGGACACTGTAGCTTGGTGTCAGTCACACAAGTTGCGGTTGTGAGCTGCATTCCACTCCCACATCGTTCGGCAACATATGCATCCTTCACACAACACACCACTCACTGTCATAGACACTGTAGACACAAGCACCAACCTGAACTGCATTTGAGGAGACATGCTACTCACAGCAGCAGAACTGCAACACACACCACTGGCCATCACTGTCATGAGAATGAAAAAGCCAGAGAGCTGCCGTGCCCAATCCTTATTACCATGGAGGACATTGACAAGATTAATCACGTTTGCACGTACAAAACTCAGCAACAACATCATTAGCTACGTTAACAACATCACTTGTATGAAATGAGACGTGAACTAGGAACCCAGACAACAACACAGATACTCCCAAGAGATCCCAGGCATACCGGACTGTGACCATGTTGTCCAGACACACCAATGTGACGCACAAAGACTGGCAAAAACTGCCACCACACATGGCCCAATCTTGAAAGATATCCTAAGTGGAATTGCACGTATGTCCCTGTTAAAGGACAAATGTGGACAAGGATGACACACCTGTGTCAGGCATGTGATGGCCCTTGAGTAGCAATGGCCATGTACAGCCAATCAATACATAAGCTGGTCATGCACACACCTCAACATTCACATTGAAATGCTTCAGGTTGGCAGGACAATGTGCTACACCAATATCAACCTCTGGCTGTGACAACTTAGGACAATGCAATGTACAGGCACGCATCCAGATGTACAGTCACAACTGTCATGTGTTTGAACCATTGATGCCTGTAGAAACATAACATACATTGTGTGTCTCTTCCAAACACAGGTGATGATGGGGACACAGCAGCAGATGATGAGGAGTCCCTGTCCCAGGCTCCGGTGGCCCCTGAGCTCTCTGGTGTGGAACAGCCTCTGCCCTCCTCGGATGGCGAAGACCTACCTGGCCCCTCCGGTGTGAGTCATCATGCAGCACCAGCAGGACCACCATCTGCACCCCTGCACCCACTCCTCCAACATCTGCCAACACACAGACCACCCCCGCCGACACGGACAGACCAAGGACACTGAATGACAACAGCACAGGGACCCCGGCCCCCCGGGAAGCAACGGACAACAACCCCAGTACCAACCCCCAAGTGGGCCTAGGGTCACCTGTGCGTGCCACCGCAGGTCCCGCCCGTGTGGCCAGGGGTGGTGGGAGGGGTGGTAGGCAGAGGTCGCTGTTTGCAGAGGGGTCTGGCCTGCATGATGACCCACAACTGGTACGCATTGCAGATGCGTTCCAGAATAGCACCGGAGAGGTCAGCCAGGTAGTGGGGATCCTCAAGGACATTCAACAGCAGCAGGCTGCCCATCATGCCCGCTTGGACTCCCACATGTCCCGTGTGGAGACACACATGTCTCGCATGGAGTCCAAGTGGGACACATTGGAAGAACTGACAGCGGTGCAGAGGGACATATTGACATGCCTCTGCCAGATTAGCACCAACATGTCCACACCTCCCTGTGTGCCCACAACATCTGGTGCCGCAACAACTGCAACTGCCACAGGGAGGGAGGATGACTCTGGTGGAGAGTCCTCTGCACCGCAGCGGCCTGCACGTGAGGGTCCCCCAGAAAGAAGAGGGGTCATCCGAGGAAGGACAACTGAGAGGCAGATGGCCATGTACATCCCCCAGGAACCCAACACCTGTTCTGGAAATTCTCCTTTGTGTGCAAACTGTTCACCCTGTCGAATGCAACCCAACTCTCCCACATGACATGGGGAGTTTAAGTTGGACTAATGTATCAGATGACTGTGGACTTTACTCAGGACATTTCTGCTACCAACACTTCCAACTCATCCTGGAACTTTGGATTCCAACCCCAATGTATAGCACCCACCATCCTGTGCACTATCCTCACACATGTATGTAAATAAACTCACTAATACACCATACTTGCCTCTGTTGTGATTCCAACGTGGTTTTTGTCATGGAGATGATGATCTGCTAAATGACACTGTGCATGCTAACTGCTACAGCAATTTCAACACCGTTATGTGAGTCATGGCGACGTGACACATATGAGGGAGACACACCACTAGGGCAACACAACACATACACACCAGGGCCATCTGACTCATCGCCTACACTGATGTTGCCAGGAAATACAGTGGAATGCACAGACACCACACCTATTCAGAGTCTGTGTTAACTAGCCCACAGGTGCAGTAAGCAAATGTCAGTCAGATGTGTGACCACAGACAACGCGCATCCCAAAGTGAAGCACAGGTTTATTACACATTTGCAACATGTTGTTTCCACTACAGATGCAAGGTAATCCGACGTGGCAGTGGCCACACAGTCACCAAGTGTTGAAGACATAAAGTCCAGGGGTGTGTGGCACATCACCTGTAGGGAAACGACTGCTTCCACCCTGGAAGTTGAATCATGGTGTCGGGGATCAGAGTTGACCAAACAACTCTGAAAGTACCCTGTGAAGGACAGACATGACACACAGTCAAAAGCACTGAAGAACAGGACAGAACTGCAATACTCATGCCCAATACATGTCACAAGATACCTACACAAAACCAAGTTAGCATGTCAACACTGTTGGGGAGTACAGACTACCTGTAAGGACACATCGCTGCATGCATCCAGTCAAGTAGCACATGGCCACATTCAAACAGCAACAGAGCACCACCAACACATATCATGCAAACTCAAATCATTGACATAACATCTCTGTATACTCACATTCAGCTGAAGAAGTTGTTGATGAGCTGTGTGCGGACATCACCCTCATCATCATCATCATCACTGGCATCGTGGCCCAGGCCAGGATCCTCCTCAGGTGGCGGATGTTGGTCATCGTCATCCAGGATGAGAGTCAACTCCTTCCGCACTGCCAGGTTGTGTAGCATGCAGCAGACGATGAAAATCTTGCACACCTTTTCAGGGGCATATGGGAGGGCCCCTCCTGTCTTGTCCAGGCAGCGAAAGCGGCTCTTCAGGAGACCAAATGTCCGCTTGATCACTCTCCTGGTCTGACCATGTGCCTCATTGTACCGCATCTGGGCTGGTGTCACAGGGTTCCTGAGGGGTGTCAGCAACCACGGCATGTTGGGGTATCCGGAGTCACCTACATACAAACAATTGCACATTAGCTGAGTTGGAAAAGAGGGTGGAATACAACATTGCAGAACACACACAATGGTACAAAGTCAGTACACACCGACAAGCCAGGCACGCTGGTTCTGCATCTGTGACATCATCCTCGGGATGCGACTACTCCTCATTATGTAGGCATCGTGTGCAGAACCGGGGAAACGTGCACACACATGTGAGATGCTCATATCTGCAAGACATACCACCAGAGCATTGATAGAATGGAAATGTTTCCTGTTCCTGTATGTCTGCTCATGTGCCTGTGGTGGTACCAAAGCCACATGTGTCCCATCAATGGAGCCGATGACATGTGGCATCCTCCCCAGGGCATAGAAGTCACTCTTGACATCAGTGAGTTGTTGACGTTTAGGGAAATAGATGTACTGGTTCAAGTATGTTAACATTGCCTCCAAAACATCGCGTAGCACACGGCTGAACATGGTCTGTGACATCCCACCAGCAGACGCCACAGTGTGTTGAAAGGTACCAGTGGCAAAGAAGTGTAGGGCTGCCATCACCTTCACCTTGGGGGTCAGCGCTGTAGGGTATGGCCGGCCAGCTAGCAAATATGGGGTCAACCGCCCCGCCAATTCCTCAATCTGCGGCCTGTTGAAGCAGTACCGTCGGATGCAGTCACGTTCAACCATGGTTGCAAGGTCAGGGAATGGTCTATGGACAGCTGGTGCCCTGCAGTACATAGGTGAACAAAGAAAGATTGTCAGTCACCTCACATATGTGGCATTGACCATACTCAATATCACATGATACATCATTACGAGACACAAGTACTTGATGTGTGGTACTTGATGTGTGTGCCGTTCTGTATGGACATATATGGCACCTACATGGCCATCATCTAACATCTCAGTTCAACATGTGTTGACAACAAGTTCCAGGTTGTGCTATGGGAAATCATTAGGCTGTGTCACAGTACCCATGTACTGCTGTCACGTTCCAAACACACACCACAGTGACAAGTGAGGACAGATGTGCCCCAGGCATCACATCTCTTTGACAAGTAGATTCCCAGGGATATACTTTACAAAGAGCAGTGCACGTGAACAGAAAGCCTTTTGAGTCTCTTCAAAGTTTCTTATAGTCCTTTATTATCATTTCAGATTATGCATTTGATATTTTTTAAAAAGAAGCAGCCAACGCGTTTTGTTCCATTTGGCAAACTGCCAGGAGAACTTCTTCAGGGCTGCAGACAAAGTAACACAAGACATATATAAGACACAACAGACCATAACAATTTGACAGGCAGCACAAATACAACCTATTACAATTATTAATACACAAATACACACAACTTATTGCCACAATTTATACATAAATAATCACAAACATAAATTTATATTAAGAAATACAGACCACATAATTATATACTTATTTCAAGATTTCTTATATATACGTCATTTCACATAAGAATATGGGGGACACCAAGAAAAAAGGTTATTTCATCACATATTTGCATTCACTATCTCAAAAACTACACTAATAATTATCACCTCAATATCTAATTTTAAATCTTTAAAATGTGATAATAAATCCATGATCAATAACAAATATATATTTTAAACATTCAAAAACGCAATTTTTAGCCACAGGGGAACATAAACATACAAAAACTCATTTTCCAACCGCAAGAGAGCACAAACAGTGGATTTATGATAAATGTTACCTTAAAAGTATAAAGCAAAGAAGGAAACCAGAGAAGGTAAAAAAATGGAAAAGAAACAGATTTAAATCCTTACCTTTAGAAACAAATCTAACTTATAACGGCAATAGTCACTTTCAATCCTTTTTAAGAGATTAAATAGTTGTCCTTCTACTACTAGTTTGGCTTGAAAAATCACAATCTAAAAAATAAACAATGAAACGCTATAATTAAACGGGCATTTCATAAATATCCGAAAAAAACAATAATTAAAACCAAACAGGTGGAGAAGGATCAAACAAGTTTCATTATTTAATATTCGTAGGATAGGCTTACCAGAAAACAAAGTCCATTCAGCATACCATTAAAGTAGAGAGAACCGGAAATATGTAGGAGGGATGGTATCCCTAGTCCGTATGAGGACGCGTCCAATGTGCGCCGCCTAAGATAACAACAGACCTCCATAAGTTATCTTAATAATTATTATGTATGCACTAAACACTTCGCCCAAACTCCATAATCCGGATGCGAATATTTCTATCCAAATTATTTTCAGCTATTTCTATTTAACTCTAAACACCAAAATGTAGCTAGTTTTTTTTAAAAGGACAAGTCCGTCACTTGTAACCCATACTCATACCCATAGTTGAATTCTCCGTCGGCGCAACCCATATTCAAAAGGATTATGGGTCAATTAGTCTCTACACCGTTACCCATACTAATTTAAGGAGAAAAGGAGGGGACAGATATAAAAACATTTCCGATCATGAACTAAGTTCAAAAAGCAAGAACAGAAAATACATATTCATGTTAGGCGGCCGGGAAAGCATGTCACAATCGCCTATAGTAGTAAAAACGAACGACGATTAAACTTATATTTCTCTCAAAGTCCCAAAATTATGCTGGGAGAACGTGTCCCAAGCAAATTAATGCCGGGATAGCATGTCACAATCCTCTAAACTGATAAAGACGAACAATAACCAAACTTGTGTTTCCATCACAATCCCAAACAAGATTACAGCAAGCCAGCCCAGTCCCTCCACACTCAAGACTACCTAGAACATACCTTAATAAGCGGTCCATGGGATATCACCGTGCGACGTCCAACACCAAATGCGCCTCTCATGTGGAAAATTCGGCGAGGCTTTATATACCATTTTAAATTGGGAGTAAATAGAAACACCTGTTATTTCGAACCGCTGGTATGTCTAGATGTTCATAGAGAACACACCAGCGCCATGTTGGGAGTTGAATTTACCATTACAGATATTCAAAGCGCAACTCCATGCGCTGTACTCGAAGGACTACCAACACGTCAGCGCCATATTGGGAGTGAGAAATAGAGTCATAAGAACTACTAATATTCAATATATAAAAATGAATCTTTAAAAGCTACACAATATACAACATGCCGCTCCGTGTGCCGCTTTCCGAAGGCTATAAAACCGCCACGTACATAAATGTATTTAGAAAGAAACGGCATCGGCAACAGAGTCTTATCAGGGTTTACAACCGTTCCACAATTAACTCTAAGCTCCACATTCACAAAAACTACAATAACCGCCGGTCGCTTGAGAAATAAACGTCAGCGTATTACGGCTTGTCAGTATCTGCCTTAAACGCCATATTTGAAAGGCTAACTTTTACATGCTCAGAGTCTATAATATAAAACGAGTTATCATGATTCAAAGATCATTCAATTCCCATATGAAACCGCCGCCTGTCTTAGTATATTTTGAAAAAAACGGCATCGGCAGCAGAGTCTTTTCAGGGATTACAGAAATCCCACAATTAACTCCAAGCTCGACATTCTCAAAACTGCAATAACCGTCAGCCGTTTAGAAATAGACGTCAGCACTATTCAGTTTGTCAATATCTCCTTTAAGCGCCATATTTAAAAGGCTAGATTCACATGCTCAGGGTCTATAAAACAAATTACCATGATTCGAAGATCAATCAATTCCCATATGAACCATACCCTATTTTATTAACAAAACCGTGCCGTCAATGCTTTATGATAAACACAAAATTTGAATCACTTAATCCAACGAATAACAGAGTCCCACAATTCTCCAAAATTATGAGTCATGAACAAAGTTCAATATTTCTTAAGAATTGGTAATCCATTATGGCCAATTCTCTTTATCCCTTTAAAATACACATAAAAGTCACCCCTCCACCAAACCAGGTATCTATTTGGTTCATATTTTACTAAGACCAACTCGGTATTTAAAAGAAAATCACCACAGCAACCAGTATTTACCAAACTAAAGTGATATTAGGAAGAGAAAGAAAAGACATAAACGAAAACCGATAATATCTATACATCCGAGTTTTGGCTTCTATTCTCAACAGTATATTGTGCATAGTTGTACCACCTCAAATAGCAGAATTAAAACTTCCTGACAATTTCTCTTTGTAAACAATAAAAGACAAAATCAAAGAATAAACATAGTGTGTATTATACAGAGAGTAAAAGAACTGAATCAACAACATTATAGCTTCCCGACAGTTTCTCTTTATAAACAGGAAGACAGATTCAGAAAAGAGATATGGCGCGTATTACACAAACAGTAAAGGGAAGAATTCAATTTAGGAAATAATGAAATTCATTATCTGTGTTATGGCCCCGGCTAACCGCACGTAGCCTACAAATCCATTTTGCCTCTTTTTGTCTTAGAATTAATTCCCTACTTCCACCTCTTCTATTTATTGGAACATGTTCTATACCATGAAACCACAGTATACAATCAGATGTGTGGTGTTGCTTATAATGCTCCGCCATCGGATATTTCATATCTCCTTTTTGGATGGCTCGGCGATGTTCTTGGATTCTAAGCTTAAGGCTACGCACCGTACTCCCTACATATATCATCTGACAACTACAGCCCAGAACATAAATCACATGAGTTGTATTACAATTTATAAACTCCCTGATCTCATATTTCCTGGGTCCGTTGTAAGAGAATTGCTGCGTCTTATTTACTCCCAACTTACAGATACTGCATGAGGTGCATGTATAGAACCCAAGAGGTTTAGTAGGCAGCCATGTATTACTAGATTTCGGGGTAGTAACATAACTAGGACATAGTTTTTCTTTCAAAGTTTGTCCCCTTCTATATGCTACTGAGGGACTCAGAGTGAGGTCATTCCTTAAATTAGGTATTTCTAATAAGAGATGCCAGTTGTTTTTTAAAATACGAAATACTTTGTCACTCTCTGAAGAATACCTAGTTATGAACCGTAATCTTTTGATACATGAGGTATTGTTCTTCTTCTTAGGGGCCAAAGTCTTATCTCTGTCAAGTTGATATACTCGTGTTTCAGCTCGATGTCATACCCTCTTCTGAGAAAACGATTACGTGTGTCTATGATATTGTCCTTAAAAGTAGTTATTTCCGAACAATTCCTCCGCACTCGCACCATCTCCCCATAAGGGATGTTTTTAATGACTGAACAGGCATGTGCATTTCCGGCATGCAATGTACCATTGCATGCTATTTCTTTACGGTACAGAGTGCTTTGTACTTGTCCCTCCTTTACATAAAATTGGAGGTCCAAGAAATTGATCTTCTCCCTATCATAGGACATCGTCAGTTGAACATTAAAGGGATTATCATTGAGGTATGAGAAGTACTCCTCCAAGCTTTCATTTGATCCAGACCAAAGGCATATAATATCATCGATATACCTCCCCCAGAACACAATATGCTGTGTCCAGGAGGAGGCACACCTACCCCACGCATGCTCCCTCTCGTACCACCCCATAAAGAGGCAGGCATAAGAGGGAGCAAACCTGGTTCCCATGGCTGACCCTCGGGTTTGATGGTACCACTGTCCATCGTGGAGAAAAAAATTCTTGGTCAGAATAAAATCAATCATTTCAAGTACCATTTGATTGTGTTCGTACATATCAGCTCGCTCTCTGTCTAAGTAAGACCCCACAGCCATCAAACCAAATTTATTTTCGATACAAGTATATAAACTTATCACATCCCATGTTACAAAAAGGAGGTCTTCTGACCATGCAAAATCCTTTAATTTAAGCAGCACATCAGTGCTGTCCTTAATATATGATGGCAAGTCCTTCATGTGTTTCTGTAATCGTATTTCCACAAACTCTGACATCTTTTCTGTAGGGGAACCTACCCCAGAGATGATCGGTCGCCCAGGGGGAAATGGTGCTTTTTTGTGCACTTTCGGAAGTATGTATATACAGGGGAATCTAGGTTGACATATTTTTAGATATCTATACTCTGAATCTGATAACAAACAGATATCCTTCCACTCCTTGAGTTTCATGTTGATAAGAATTTCTAATTCAATCATAGGATTTCCATTTACTGGTTCATAGCATGAGCTATCATTTAACTGACGTTGTATCTCATTCATGTATTCCTTCCTGTCCATTATTACCACATTGTTGCCCTTGTCTGCCCTACGAATAACTATCGTATGATTTCGTTCCAACCTCTTCAAGGCTTCCCTTTCTCCCTTTGATAGATTATTGCGCTCTTTATTAAAAAATGTATTAGAACCTTCCAATTTATAAAGGTCCTCTGATACTTTATCATGGAATAGCTCTATATTTTGATGGTAAGATCCCCTTGGTATAAATTTGGATTTGGGACGCAGCCCACTGTCTATACCACAATTTTCTACAATTTCTAGATCTTTCAATAATGCACCCATCTCTGTCTCCACGCCCTCCTCAATTGATAATAAAAGCTGGACATTACGGACATCGGCACCCCTTGTTCAGGAATTATATTTAGATCATTAAAATGTGAATCCTTACAACATTGATTGCTGAAAAAGTCTTTTAATTTCAAAGTTCTCGTAAATTTAAACAAATCAACATGAACGTCAGTTATATCACCCAACTGTGAGGGACAAAAGCCCAACCCTTTATTTAACAGGCTTACTTCATTGTCATCAATAAATCTCTGCGACAAGTTAATAATCTCAACCTCTTTGCTCAAACCAATTTCAAGGGACACTCCTGCCATACTTATACCACTTACATCACCTGTTATGTCTTTTTTGACCTGGTTGTCATTCCTTCTCGATCTACTTGACCTGTCTTTGTTCCTTTTCTGGTATCCCAGGGACCCTATATTGCCACATGGACACTGGCATGACATGGCGTATCATGTACACGCCAGCAAAACAACCATGACTCTCACAGGTAGTGGCCCCTGTTGCCTCTGCAGGACAGACATGGACGTCTGTGACACACACATGCACAACATCAAAGTCGATGCACAAACAACGTGGATGTGGAGACTGTCTCCCATTGTGCACATGGAATCAGAGACATCTGAAACACAACATGCACACAGACTGTGGAGGGCCATCACAATTGTGGCAATGGGTCACCCTGTGGCGTACATACCATCCCACATGGGACTCACGGTGTATGTGACATAACATACACATATACAACCTGGAAATGTGACCATGCCACATGCTCTGAACTGAACAGTTGCACATCACAGTGGTAATGTGCACAACACACAAAGGATTCTGTCCCCATCAACACGTGCACAGCCTGGGAGTGGCTGCCCCCAAGTGCCACCCAACAAACCACATGTTGACCCCCATACACACACAGGTAATGCAGCCTTACATGCCTTAGGATACAGTGTGGACAGGCTGTGGTGTTGTAGGTGTGCCCCTGAGTCCCTGGCAAGTAATTGTGGCTGGCATACGTTCACCAGTGACAACCATGGTGACATATGCGAGTGACTTGTACAGTGACGCGTCGTACAGTAATGGACCAATCCGTGCGCACCATTGGCCATTGCATATGATGTTGACGGATGCGTGTTGTGTTTCGAAATACGCGTCGTACAGCAATGGACCGATCCGTGCGCACGCATTGGCCATTGCATATGATGTTGACGGATGCGTGTTGTGTTTCGAAATACGCGTCGTACAGCAATGGACTGATCCGTGCGCACGCATTGGCTATGGACTGACATGGTAACGGACGCGTATTCGAAGCTTGTACGAGTCGGATGCAGTGAATTCAGTTGGCCACCCACAACAATGTTGCAAATTCATGGGTGTCATCAAGTTGAAATTTTGAAGGATGCTGTAGGCGGGTATAAGTGGTGCAATTCCATGGATTGGCCAGATTCAGAAGATGCAAATGACTTGGACCTATCACTTTGGACACATGGGACAGTTTCTGCCTCTGCAGCACACATATAATGCTGGCTGTTCCCCTGAGAGCTCACTTGCCTGCACTACATGCTCCAGGACGACATCTGCCACTACCACTGCTGCTGTCTCTGCATCCTCTGGCTACTGCAATGGCACGTACTGTGGATAGAGCCCCAGCCTTCAGCACTGAGGAGAACCAGGCCCTGCTGGACAGCCTCCTTCCACAGTACAGCAAGCTGTATGGGAAACCAGGGGAGCAGGTGAGTGTGCTGTCCACTGCCTTACTAATTGTGCATGTTGTCTGACTAGCAGTACTTACAGTGTGTACACTAGCATGCTCACTGAGTAGTTGTCACCCCCCCCAAAGTGTGTAGTTACATGCACTGAACAGGTATAGTGCAGTAACAGTGCATTCCAACAAGGTTTTACTTCCCAGGCAATGATACCATTTAGTAACTGCTGGACAACTGTTCATAGCCATAGTTGCACTACCTGTGTACATCATATGCCCCTGTGATTGAGACATGTATATCCAACTGTGTGATGCACGGATATGTTGCATGTGTAGTAATGGCCTTTTCACTTTGTCATCCTCACAGGTTGATGCCCACCAGAAGCAGGAGATCTGGCTGACCATCGCCCGGGCAGTACGATCTGTGGGGGTCTACAGGCACTGGATCCGCAACTGCAAGAAGAGGTGGCAGGACCTTCGTGGCTGGACCCGGAGGATCGCAAGGGTCCAGCTGAAGCTGTCGCCTCCTCGCAGGAGGGGCGGACACCGGACCATGACCCCCCACATGCTCCAGATTCTGGCGGTGGTCTTCCCTGAACTGGATGGGCAGCTGAAGGCCAGACAGCAGCAAGGAGGGGGTAAGTGCTAGCCTTTTCTGGGTACTATGACTAACATGCTCTATGCACTCCTTTAGCCTGGTTACACTTCCACAGTACGATTGTCTTGTCGTCCTGGACTCATGTCCCTCACTTGTGTCATGCCCCCTCCTCATCTGATACACAGGTGTGGCCCTTACAGTCTGTGACTTAGGTCACTTGGGTACTGTGTACTTGCAGTTACCTGTGGTTCAAGTTGGGGACAGCATCAGTTACAGGAACTTTGTTGTGGGCTGCATGGGTGGTACAATTGCTCACACAATGCCTGTGATCTGACATGTACTCTGGGTATGGCTTTAATATGTGTTCCAATTGCTGCTCTGACTCACCACATGTCTGGGGTATGTGCCACACACCCATGCTGCAGCTGAGACCAAGGTAGGAGCCTCAGAAGTATGTACATCATGTGTGTGACACATGCATAGCCACCTGCCTAGTGTTCAGGGTAATACCATGTTGCACATGGACCAGGACTGTAATGCCTACTCCAGACATCGAAGGCACTCTGTTCTCCCACTCCCATGTGTCAGCATACATATTGGGCATTGTGAAGAGTGCACTCAGGTGTCTGCCTCTGTGTCACCGTGGTGTGGCCTTGCTTTTTAGACACCTGGAGTGTTTAACAGTTTGGGGTGGCCAGCCATCTGAGTTGTGACTATAGGATCTGCACATTGGTTAATGCATAGGTCTCTAATCCCTTGACTGTGCACAATGGTGTATGAAACATTGAGGTGCAGGCAGCTTTGGTTCATTCTCATCAGACGGTGAAGTGCTCATGTGTATGGATTTGTGTTTGCAGTCAATCAAATGTCTCATTTGAATGACGTGGGATCATCTTAGTCCTCATGATGTGGGTGGCCAGGGGTGCACATGTGCACCTGTCAGCTACAGGGCTTGCTTTCCCAAAACCTCCATGATTGTGACACAGTGCAGACTGTTGTTGTGTGTATGCACTGCCCCTGTGACAGGAGACAGTTATGACTGACTTGCCAGACAGGCCTGTGCCATGACATTCAAATTGCAAAGGGTGATCCGGCAGTAGTGTGATATGTCCTGCATGCACACCATTGTCGCATTGACTATCAGGACATGAGGACATCATTGTATCTGGTGATGGAAGCAAAACCCGCATATCGACAGAGACTCTGCCCATCACTTTTCCTGACACATGTACTGAGTCAGTGGCAGGAGATGGCATGTGTTTGGAGTGACACATTTCCATATGTTCTCTTGGATGTCCAACACCTGTGTATGTGGTGCATGTGTGCACATATGATTAGTGGCATCCAACAGGCACCAGACAGATAGGTGCATGGACAGGTAGGATATGAGTGGCGTGAATGACTGTCAGGCAGACAATGGGCTTCTTCAAATCAGTGTCAGCACTTATTGAAATGTCTAGCAAATGATGGCAGGGCTTGCTCTGTGATGTGCTGTACTTACTGTGGTGTGTGTGGTCAGTACAGGTGACTAATGTTGCTCTGTTTATCCTGATTGTTTGCAGATACATCCACGGCCACAGGAGGAGACAGCTCCACGGACCAAGAGGAGCGGCAGAGCCAGACTGGGTCCACTGCAGAGGAGACCAAGGGACCCAGTGGCACGGAGGGTGAGGGGAGCCACACTGAGGAGACCTCAGCTACGACCACCTCGGCTGAGGAACACAGCGCTTCCAGTGAGGACTCCCTTGTGGAGGCGGGTGTCAGCAGACCACAGACAAAATCGAGCAAGTCTGTCCCCACCACCACCACCATCTCCACCCTCCCATCTGCTCCCATCCCACATGTCCGTGGAGGCTCCCGTGTAGGGGAGCGTGTCTCCTTCGTGCCAGGCACCGCACCCCCTGCCTCTGTCTCCCCTGCTGCCCTGAGTGTGGAGTATGTGGACTTGCTGAAACAGATCCATGTAGGGCAGACATCAATGCTGAGTGTCCTCCATGCACACACGGGTCTGTTGACACAACTGGTGTCATTCATGGAGGGCATCTCATCTGGCATGTCTGCCCTACAGCGGGCCAATCAGTCCATGGCCTCCTCACTGACGGCAGCAGTGTCCCTCCTGCACCAGTCCCACACCCCTCCTACCTCTGCCCCATCCACAATCCCCAGCACCCTACCTGTCCCAAGCACACACACACTGGCACAGGCACGCACCAGCACAGACACAAGCAGCACACAGACACACTAGCCAAAATCCAGACGCACACGCACGCACAGTCAGGGGACTGATACCTCACTCACAGGGGATGGTGCCCAGACACACACACATGCATCCACGAGCACTCCGCAGTCCTCAGATACCTCTCCCTCCAAAACACCTTCCCTTGCCTCACCTGCAGCCCCCCGCCTCCCAGAAGCTCTTCCTCTGTGAGCTTGGCCTCTTCCCCACAGATCCATCTGACCCAACGTACAGGCGGAAGAGGCCACCACCACACACAGAGGGTAGTGCCCCTCACACCCGGACACCCTCCCCCAGGCACAGGCAGACTAAGGACCCCATTAGGAAGTCCCCCCGGACCAGGAAGGGCAAGCCCCCACCACCACGCAGCTCCACCTCACAGTCTCTCTCCTCCATCCCCCAGGCCACCACGCCACAGGTTCCCCCGCCACACCCTGCCCCAGGTTCCCCCACACACCAATACCGCATCCCCAAACTGCTAAGGCCCTCCCCCCCTACCACTTGCTCTTCCACCCCCAACCCAGACGCTCAGCCTGTTTGTGCCACTGGTGTGGAGACCGGGTCCCCCCCCTCTGTCCTGCCCACCTCATCTACCCCCCCTTCCACTCCCTTGGAGTTAGCACTGCAGTGGAGTCCACAACCACCCCGTCTGACTTGGGCACTGCAGTGGGGACCCAGTCCACTCCATCTGACCGGCCCACTGCAGTGGTGCCGGCACCCACACCATCTGACTTGTGCCCTACAGTGGTGCCGGCCCCCACTGAGTCAGACACCTCCACTGCAGTTGCCGGTGACACTCCTGCACCCACCACCCCTTCACTGCCTCCTTCTGGCATCCCCTGATCCTGTTCCTGCGGTGCCTGGCCTGCCCCTTGTATGCCCCTCCGAGGGGGATGTCCCCTGTCCGTACCAGTGCAGGCAAGCAATGGGTGACAAGTTGCCACATGTCACCCTGTTCGGACTGTGAATATGGACTGGCCATTGGCCTTAGTTTCTTTTGGACTTCCAATTTTTCATTCAGGCTGAATAAAGCCTCTTTTTGTTTACTAGTGGTTTTGCTTTTGATGTACATGATGTAGATGAGTATCATCATGCATTTGCTGTTGAAATAGTGTTCAGATCAGGAAAATGAAGTGTTGCTGTGATGGACTCCATGTGGTCCATGGGATATGTGTCCTAATCTAGTCTGGATCCATAGCATCCTTTGCTGCAGTCTGAGGGTGTAATGTTCAGCATTTGACACAGGGATGTACGTTTTGCATTTGTAAATTAACATCTGTGGCTTACACTCATGCACATCTGGTGGGCTTACCACTGTTCAATGTTTCTATTTCCCTGACTGTGGGCCCATCTCCACTGGACATGCAGTTTAGCACATCAATGTTGAAGGACTCATCTGTGTATACAGTGCAACTTGCTTGACACGTGTTTTGGGTATATGCAGATGACTGAAGTGACACTCCCATACCCAGGCTGATGTGAGCAGAGCCTTCAGTGTGTTGTAATTGTTGACTCACTGACCAAGTGTTCTGCTGACATGTTTGAGTCGTGCACAGACAAGGTTTGGCACAGCGGACCTTCCACAGGAGTGGAGTGCCCTCATGGCAGTGTGTAATCCCGTGACATTGCCTGGGCCCGTGTTGTGTGTTGTGTAAGCATGTCTGTGTGTGTTCCCTTCCCTTTTCCTACACAGGCTGTGTCCCTACAGATGTTCCTGTTTGTGATGCTTGCTGAGTTGTCCTGTGTTCATCCAGCATCTTGGACCTGGTTTCTCCGGGATGTGGGTGCATGGCAAACTAATGTTCATCAGGTTGTCATCCCTAGTTGTCTTTGTTGTCAGTGCTGGGGATGTGGGCAAACGCAGATGGGACACAGTCAGGATTCCCCTTGGCACTTGTTGGTTACACAAGTCATGAAATTTACAGTTTGTGGTAGCTTTCAGTGATTGTGACACGTTGTGTGTGTGACTGCTCCCACTCCTCAGGGTCAGAGCTGCAATGTTGGAAGTTGTCTACGTGTGTTCTTTTTGGGTCACCTTGGCTTCTTCATTGGTGTGTGACTGTGGCCGGGATCCCATTTATTGGGGTGGATTTCACGTCATGCCCATGTACCGCGTACTGTGCAGTGTGTCAGACATTCACGAGTCTTGTTGACTGGCCATGTGTGATGGGTTTCTGCACCTTAGTTCCCACCACCACCCCTGGGATTGGCATGGGTGCATGTGCAATGTCGCCAGTCCATGTGAGCTTCACTGCTGCACATTGGTGGAGATCAAGGTGTGTGGTGTTGAGTGTGTGCAAATGTGAGTTGTTGCACGGCTAGACCCCTACCTCCATATTGGCTTTGGCTGACAGGCCATGCTGATTGATTTGTGCTTGTGTAGGTGTGATGGTAGTTTGTTGCTCAGGACACATGGCTGTGGTTCACAGTGTGAACGACATCTACCTTTGTCATTGTATTGTATTGTATCGGCATTTGTATAGCGCATGGCTACCCGGAGGCATCCCAGCGCTGTGAACATCTGGGGCTAGGGGCGCTGGTCTTTTAGGGGAAGAGCCAGGTCTTAAGTTGTTTCCGGAACTTTAGATGGTTCGGTTCCCTCCGTAGGTGTAGCGGGAGGTCATTCCAGAGTTTGGAAGTGTTTAGCGAAAAACGCCTTCCGCCACTTCTTGCCTTCTTGATTCTGGGGACCATAGCAAGGTAAAGTTCGTTTGAACGCAGTTTCCTATTTGCCCTGTGGGATTATCATGCAGGCTAGTGTCACCACAATGTGGGGTCCCTGGGGGTAGTGCTGTGGTGGGTCTGTCTCTTCCTGTGTTAGTTGCTGTTCCTACAAGCTTGTGTGACATGTGTAATTTGGGCTCCCTCTCATCTAACAATGCCTGATTGCCCACATAGGGGAATCCGATCCATGAGTTACTTTTGTATGGCACTGTATACACATCTGTGTAATTGGAATTCAGGCCTCCTCATGTGTTGTGTGGTTGCCTGGGGACACTGGCACACCCCCCATCACCTGTTGTGTTTGATATGGAGTGTGAGGCTGCCTGTTTGTGTTTATGCATCTGCACCACTGCATTGGCATATCTTTAGAGTGCCATTGCCTGTATGTTGTTTGGAGGATTTCCCCTGCTGTCCCTGGGACTCCTAGGTCATCAGTCAGCACAATAATCATGGTTTGTATGTCCCATTGCTGCCATGGTATGGTATTTGTTCACCTCACATCTACAGTCTCCACAGGATATCTACATTTGTGTGTCCATTAGTGCAGATATGTGGGTCTGCATTATGATGGTCACTTCTGACATTGTGTAATTGATAAATGGAGACAATGTCAGCCCCCATGGGTGATGTTTGTCTGCACATGGCCAAAGGTATGTTTTATTTGCACTGCACTGTTTGCCTCACCCAATCTATGTTGCTATGGGACACAACCACTACTTTGCCACTGATGTGTTTGTTGTTCTGTGACCAGGAATCATCCATGCTGTTTGGCAGTTGCAGCTTTTTCCATGACAACACTTACCTTTTGGTCACTGTGATGATGGGGGTTTAGGCCCCATTGCCACAATGTTCAAAATGTGCTTCAGCTATGGACCCCACACTTAACTTTTGGTCACTGTGATGATGGGGGTTTAGACCCCATTACCACAGTGGTCATGGTCTGCTTGCATTGTGAAGGCCACACACATTTTTGTGTGACACATGTGATAGGGGGTCACATTGTATGTTCAATGTCATGTTCAGTGTTGTAGGCATTTGACACAGACTACACACTCTTGTCATGATGTTGGGGGATGTCTTTTGCTGACATTCCTTATGTTGGAGTATGCTGGTTGTGTCATGCATTACCCGTCCTATGAGTGGGGATGGTAGTAGTGACAGGCATCCAGGCCCCAATGAGTAGGGGTGGTGGTAGTGCTAGGCATCCAGCCCCCATGAGTAGGGGTGGTGGTAGTGGTAGGCATCCATCCCCTATCAGTGGGGATGGTAGTAGTGACAGGCATCCAGGCCCCCATGAGTAGGGGTGGTGGTAGTGGTATGCATCCATCCCCTATGAGTGGGGATGGTAGTAGTGACAGGCATCCAGGCCCCCATGAGTAGGGGTAGTGGTAGTGCTAGGCATCCATCCCCCTATGATTTGGGATGGTAGTAGTGACAGGCATCCAGGCCCCCATGAGTAGGGGTGGTGGTAGTGCTAGGCATCCAGCCCCCCATGAGTAGAGGTGGTGGTAGTGGTAGGCATCCATCCCCCTATGAGTGGGGATGGTAGTAGTGACAGGCATCCAGGCCCCCATGAGTAGGGGTAGTGGTAGTGGTAGGCATCCATCCCCCTATGAGTGGGGATGGTAGTAGTGACCGGCATCCAGGCCCCCATGAGTAGGGGTGGTGGTAGTGCTAGGCATCCAGGCCCCCATGAGTAGGGGTGGTGGTAGTGCTAGGTATCCAGCCCTCCATGAGTAGGGGTGGTGGTAGTGGTAGGCATCCAGGCCCCCATGAGTAGGGGTGGTGGTAGTGCTAGGCATCCAGGCCCCCATGAGTAGGGGTGGTGGTAGTGCTAGACATCCAGCCCCCCATGAGTAGGGGTGGTGGTAGTGGTAGGCATCCATCCCCCTATGAGTAGGGATGGTAGTAGTGACAGGCATCCAGCCCCCCCATGAGTAGGGGTGGTGGTAGTAGTAGGCATCCATCCCTCTATGAGTGGGGATGGTAGTAGTGACAGGCATCCAGGCCCCCATGAGTAGGGGTGGTGGTAGTGCTAGGCATCCAGCCCCCCATGAGTAGGGGTGGTGGTAGTGGTAGGCATCCAGGCCCCCATGAGTAGGGGTGGTGGTAGTGCTAGGCATCCAGGCCCCCATGAGTAGGGGTGGTGGTAGTACTAGGCATCCAGCCCCCCATGAGTAGGGGTGGTGGTAGTGGTAGGCATCCATCCCCCTATGAGTGGGGATGGTAGTAGTGACAGGCATCCAGCCCCCCATGAGTAGGGGTGGTGGTAGTGGTAGCCATCAGGCCCCTATGGTTGTGTATGGCATTGGTGATAGCCATCCCGCCCCTATGGTTCGGCTGTTGCTAGTGTACGTATGTGTGTGTGACATATGTCGGGTATGTGTCGTTTGTTGGTGTAGTGGCTGTCTGACTTACCGTCTGCGCCGTACCGGTTCCGGTAATAGATGTACAGTACTGGTAGGACCTGCGCGATGGGATTCATGGTTGGTTCGTCTCGTTCGGGTTTATCGTGGCTTCGACTCGTACTTGTTGCTGGCTTGTTCGTCTCGTAGCCGTGGATCGTCTTGTGGCGCGAATCGGAACTTATGCGCAGCTCTCCCGGATGCTCTGACGTGCCGGAAGTAGCGACCAGTTCGGCGCGTACGGAGTGCGCATCATACTAGTCCGGCCGGAAGGTGCTGTGTATTTACTTCCGTGCGACTCGAATCGGCGTTTACGGATCCGGCTCGGTCGGGGAACTGGAGCTGGAATGGGAGCGTACGGCTCGGTAGGAATTTTAGCAGTAATGCGCATCGTACTTGCTCGCTCGGACGACTGTTCGATTCGGTCTGGAAAACCGCGCTCGGATCGTATTTTTTCCGGACGAATCGTATTTGGTGCGCTTCCGGCCGAGATCGGAATCGACCCCTTAGTATTGTAAGTACCATTAATGACCCCTCTCCACTATTTTTATGCTATTATTAGAGAACATTTGCCCAAGTATTCAGACAGAGTAATGTGCTGATTGGATTCATGTTATGGTGAAGAATGAGAAAGGACCAAAATCAAGTTACTGCAGAAGTTTATTTCCAGCACTAGGCACCGAGGTCTCAAAATGGCTTGCGGGCTTCATCAACATTCTGAAAGTTGTCTCCTGGCTGAGACCAATGTTTTAAGGGCAATAAACTTTTGTGCCAGGAGGGCAGCAAGGTTTAACATATCACATACGGGAACTTTGGCATGCAATGATCCTTTTCACAACTTAGCAATATCAATGGCATGTCATTCAACAACTGATTGGATAATGGAAACAAATGCCAGGTTTAAAAAACTTCTATGAAAAACTTTTTGACAATGATATGCAGCTGGTGTGGGGAACAGTTAGAATCAATTCTGATTTTTGAGATTGTAGATTCAAGCATAGTTTGAAAGTTTGAAAATTTAGATTTTCTCAGTTTACATTGAAAGGCCAAGGTTTAGATTCCACTGACCATTTATTTAACCATTATCAGCTGGTGTACAGATTGGACTAATTTTAGTGTATTTACATAACTATTTTTTTCCCATATTTTAGTTTTTACACCATCTTTGAAATCTTCATCAGAGAAAATACACTCAGAGATTATCTTTGCATAATATTATCAGTGTCCACATTGTGCAATCATCCATTTCCCATGTGCAAGATGTATTTCATCAGATCATGTCATGAAAATACTGCCACGAGTGTGATGAAAAATAGAACTATACAGCGAAGTTCTCAGTACTAAGTCAGTTAAACTATGCAGGCAAATGATTGTAAGTAGAATACAATGGAGAACGTAGGTAAAGGGGTGAATGTCGTAATCCCAGCACAGCAAGTGACAGAATGGTGAATCCCAGAGAGAATAATATATGTTCGGTCTGAATCTGTACTGTCTGTGGAGGAGTTTTGCAACGATGAGTTAGAACATATTAGATTGGAATTGGAGTAAATTAATCTTTCTATCCCTTAAAGGTAGCATGCATTTGGATATAGGCAATAGGATTTGGAAAGATGAATATCTACACAAAGTTAAAACAAGGCAATGTACCGACTTTTGAAATTGCTGAGAGGTGATGGATAATTGGATCTATAATTCAGAGGTTAATTCACATCTCACTGTTCACAGGGTTGAGGTTCTTTTTTCTGTGAACTCAAATTCTTCTGCTCAAAATGAACTATTAATTTATACCTGCACAATATTCTCTTTCATTAAAATTCGAGCAAGAGGGGAGATCACATTATGATTCAATTTGATTGGGGGATGTGGCAAGACATTGTGAAACTTACTGGATGAGTGCCTAAGAGTTGTAGTCAGCGGTTCAACATTTCTTTTTTCATCCCATCAATTCACGAAAAAGCAAAAACAATGAGAATGCCTTTTTACAAAACCCAGATCCAAGTCAGTCATCTAGAGCCATGAATGACCTCCAGCTGGCCTTATGTAATCTAATTAGGGAATATTTTAGAAAGGGACATTTCGAAACAGAGCTTTATTGTTTGTTCCAGTCTCAAGAGCTTTAAGCTATTTTGCACAGTATTAAAATGTTCTGATCCTGGTTCTGAAATAGTTCCAACCGAAGAGCACACTTAGAAAGTCTGTTGTAATTCGCAGATATTATTATGGAAAATTGCTCCTAAGCATCCATATATCAATGTGACGATAGTTATAGTAATTTCAAATTACATTTTTGTTAATCTCAGTTACAGAGTGAAAGATCCAACGGGGAGAGGTGCCCTTACCCTGTGTAATGCTTGTAATTGGTCTCTTACAGATAGTTGCCTATTTTGTCCAATTTAACATTGGTAATAGACAACATTGCAACAATTCAAGCTGCAGTGCCTTGTTCGAATAAACCAAAAGAGTCTATTACACAGAAAGCATTATCAAGCTGGCACTGGGTAACTGACAGTACAGCAGAACATGCATTGCTTTCAATTAGGAACAGAGCAATTAGATACAGCAGACATTTTAAAAGCAGGAGTGATACTCTGTTGCATAAAAAAACATTGCTGATCTATTGCTGTTGGAATCCTTTCTTTTTATGTGAAATTGAGATCTCGTAGTTTTTAAAGAAATGTAAACTTTATATACATTCCACCTCCCTGAGACTTTGGCTCATGCATAGGTTTAGTCACAAGAGATGTTAGAGAGCGGGGAATACACATCTGGGGCCGCATCACATATAGTGAGCACTGTGACCACTACATTAAGAGACATTTTCTGGCACAGTTTTGTGCTGACTGTTGTCTTAAATAGTTAAAGATCTAGAGAAGTGCTCTTTTACCATCTTACATTGTAGTGGTCAAAGGATAATTGTCACAGTAATGTTAAATGCAGGTCATGCTTTTCACTGGAAATGTAGCAGCGTTGTTTCAATCTATCTAGAAAAAACAATAGAACACAACACAATTGCATACACAAAGTAAAACATAACCGGGCACAAAGCAACAAAACAGTCAAAATAGAATGTAACACTACATCACATTGAAATAATATAGCACTAAATCACAGCTGCTTGAAAAAAAACAGCAAAACACATCACCAGCGCAACAAAATGCCACATAATAAATTTGCACAAACATTCATGTCACCATCCCTGGAAACCTGCTTGAATCAAATGGGTGGGGGGAGGGGGGGAGGTGTTTGCACCAAGCACTGCCTTAAATTTCCATTAAGAACACGAAATAGCACCAAACAAAATTGATTTATGGTCCAGTGCATGGCTGCTGCCGGCTTACATTTCTCTCTACCCAGAGTTGATATGTGGCTTGTTTAGCATGTTGCTCTCCAGTCACAAACAGGATATAGCTATTAACAATAGAACATCCACTATAAATAAAGTCATTCAAAATTACTCACTTTGAGCCCTGGACACTTGCATAGTCAAAGATAAGCAAAATATGGATTCTTTTTAAATATCACCCATGACAATCTGCTTAAGCAAGGCAATTCTATGTTTTAATGGTGTATGCTCATAGTGGTTTAAGGGGATTCAGAGCTCATACCCATTCAATATTCTTCAGCTAAATAGTTATCAATCTGTTAAACTAGAGATCTAGTGTAATATCCAGTTGTAGAAAGTAATCTACAAATAACTTCATTCGGTTTCATGTACTAAAACCATAAAAGCACAAGATAAAATACATACAATACAGACGTAACATACCCAGTTCAAACAAATTATATACAATGTAAAAAAGATGTATGATTACCAAATCTCCACAAACACACATAAAGTACCTTCTAAACAAAACGTTCTAGATGGTATGATAAGACCTTGCGCTTGATCAAGTTATTAGTTAAACAGGCTAGTGGAGCAAGGTAAAGAGCATAGTGCCGCGAATAGTGACAAAGGTCATGCGGGTTAAGGACATAAAAAACAGTGTTACCCATCAACATTTGAAAAAATATAAAAGCGGGCCGTATATGTCTAAAATTGGCCTGTTTCAAAATAGGGATTAAAAAAGATTTTCTAGGTGTATTATAAAATGGGCAAAACATTGTGAAATGAGCCATGTGCTGCGGAGATGTACCATTGCAGCCGCAGGGCAAAAGAGTTTGCGCTTTGTTCTGACCCCTAGGATGGGCAAGAAGAAGATAGAGCCCTGGACACTTGCATAGTTAAAGATAAGCAAAATATGGATTCTTTTTAAATATCACCCATGACAATCTGCTTAAGCAAGGCAATTCTATTTTTAATGGTGTATGCTCATAGTGGTTTAAGGGGATTCAGAGCTCATAACCATTCAATATTCTTCAGCTACATAGTTATCAATCTGTTAACCTAGAAATCTAGAGTAATACCATGAATTTCACAAATATGATTTTATCACTCATGGATCCATGTGCATGGGATCCCACAGTCAGAATGGTACTGCTTTTTGCCAAGTTTTTCATATGATTGCGTTTCGATTGTTTATGCCTTTTTGTTGCATGGTCCTCCTAGTGGAAGCCATGATGTAGAGTTTCCTGGTAAACTTGTGATGACATTGTGAATCAGTAATTGTGTTACTGTCCCCATTGTCATGATTTTACACATTTACCTACAAATGGGAATGACTTGGGGAAACAGTTTAATGCACATTTTTTAAAGAATTTATAGGTCCAGAATTAAAAGCCTTTTTTTGTAATAAGGTAATGATTCATCACTTTAAATAGCAAAAAGGTGGTACATGTGCAGAAATCTTCATTCTGCACATTTAACACTCTTTTCTCACAAATCTGACATTCTGTAAGTGAGACCCGAGTAGACAACATGGAGAAAGATGAAGGATTTATGGTGGGACTGCAGTGTTAGATGTTTTTATAACATGCAGAGTAAGTTTAGAGAACTCATGGAGTATAAACGTGGTGGAAGATGCTGTAACTTTTCTTACACCATCTGTGTCAGGCCTTCTTGAGTGTCAAAGAAACAGCTCAGTGAACGCCACCTATTTTACCTGTAGCATGACATTTGAGCAAAATGCCTAATGCTTGCTGTCATGGACCATTTACTTTTTCCAAAGTTCAAGATGTTTATTACATTGGTGCTTTTTCCTCATGCTTGTGTCATTGCTCCTCATCTCTGGGATGGAGATTAGCACATGCTTCTCAATGCCACACAGCATCCCTGTTAAAAATTACTTCTTTCAATTGAATCGCCTTACTGCAGGTGTAGACTTACGACCCAATTTAAATGATGGTAATATGTATACTCTGTCGCAACAAAGTATACACACGGCCAAAATGTAGGTCCGCCCGCCCGATTTAAATGTGGGAGGACTCCACCAATGCCATAGCCAAACCTCTCCGATAGCCTGACAGAGTAAGGGCCATCAGAGAAATGGCTACAGGAGTCAGACTACCACCCTTCCTCTCAGAATCCACAGAGATCAGCTGTGGAGTCCCCCAGGGCTCTTCCCTGAGTCCCACCCTTTTCAGCGTCTACCTGACCCCCTCACAGCCATCGTCAGAAGCCACTGACTCAACATCATCTCCTACACCGAAACCCAGCTGATCCTCTCCCTCACCAATGAACCCTCAACCACCCGAACCAGCTTCCACAGTGGAATGAAGGTCATTGCGACATGGATGAAAGAAAGCTGCCTCAAGATCAACTCGGACAAGACCGAAGTTCTCATCCTTGGAACCATTGCATCAGCCTGGGATGACTCTTGGTGGCCAGCCACTCTGGGTGCTCCCCCACCCCAATGGACCACGCAAGCAACCTTGGCATCATACTGGACTCTTCACTCATGATGGATTGCCAAATCAACGCAGTTTCCTCAACCTGCTTCCACATGCTCCGCCTACTCCCAAAGACTTTAAGATGGATCCACCCCACAGAATCCAGAAGGACAGTCACCCACGCACTCACCACCAGCAGACTCGACTATGGCAATGCACTACACCGGCGTCACCCAGAAACAGCTCAATAAACTTCAGTACGTCCAAAACGCTGCTGCCAGACTGGTTCTCGACATTCCCCGCTGCAGCCACATCACGCAACACCTCCGACAACTCCAATGGCTTCCAGTCAACAAGAGAGTCCCTTTCAAGCTCACGCCGAAAAAGCCTACACAACGAAGGACCAGCGTACCTGAACCACCACCTCACCTTCCACGTACACACCAGACAACTCTGATCCTCCCAACTCACCCTCGCCTCCATCCCCAGGATCCACAAGACCAGAATCGGAGGAAAATCGTTCTCCTACTTCGCCACCAAGACATGGAACTCCCTGCCCCTGAACTTCAGCATCACTGACCCAATTCAGGAAGGAACTCAAGACCTGGCTCTTTGAATGATCCTCCACCCAGTCCGCCTAGCAGCTCCCCCCACCCCCAGTGCCTTGAGACCCTCACGGGTGAGTAGTCTCACTTTACAAGCCTCTGATTGATTGATTGATTGACATGTCCCCTCAATGAGGATGGGAGGACATGTAGGCATTTTTTTTACTGTCTTCACCACCGGGCAAACCCTGGCGGTGAAAGAGAGCAAAAACCAAATAATGCTTCCCTGCCATGGGAGATAACTCCCATCGCGGTGGAGCATTGCTTTTATTTATTTTCAAAAATAAAACCCCGTCTTGAAAATAAACAAGTAAAACTGTTTGGTGCACAGTTGCGTCAGGCTGATGCAACCCTGCACCTAACAGTGAGTTGGAACCCCATAAACCAATCTTTTATAATTGAGCACCAGTTTGGTGGTCATTTATAAATTTGATGGGAGGTCCCTCTGTCATGGGGATGGAGCAATTTACTACGTCCTCATGGTGGAACTGCAGGTCGTCCATCAAAAATTCAACCAGTGTCCATTTCACATCTTCAAGAAGGCCAAGAAGTACTGCTGTTCTTCATAGCCATTGGCTGCCTTCTAATGTGTAGTAGTTTTTGAGAGGCATCGTGTCCTTGGACATTTGTCCCATAAATTGGAACAGATCAACTTTCTCTCAGAAATGCAATTAGGCGCTGATGAGCAATTTGTGTCTCAGTGATCATGTTTGGCCTCATAAATGACTTTAATAACTACTACTGAAGCAATATCATATTAAGGTGAAAAAACTGTGGACAGGAGATATACATAGCAAGCTGTGTCACAGGAGAAAATGGAAGCAAAGCCCACTCCCAATCAAAGTCCACCAATAGGTGCCTGCTATTTCGCAATATCAATTGGTACTGTAGCTTGTATTGGATTTCTTCCATCACCTCTCAAGTTTAGAGAACAATGAAAAGCACCCTTCATGTCACGAAACACATATGTGGGCCAAGAACCATTCTCTATTATGAGGTAATGTAACAGGCTTGTTTGCACTTGTGAGAAACAGAGTTATAATGTTCAGTGAGCTAAATGCTTTCTTAAGCCCAGCTTCTCAATGATTCCTCTGTGCAAGACAGGATTCTTTGCCTATGGAGGCTTAGATGTGACAATGAGTTCTTAATCCTAACTTATCACCTCACTGATCAAAATCTCTACCTCCTCCTCGGCGAACTTAAGCTTCCTCTGCCTAGTACTTTCAAGAGTACCCCATTCTGCCTTGTTCCCTCCTCATAGCATGCTATTTTTGAATGGTAGCCATTTTTACACCACTTTGTCTCACTTTTTATATGTTAGCACAACACATTGATGTTTTGTATGGATCACTGATGAAATATCGACTACAAAAACTCCGAACTACAAAAATATTGCGGCAAATATATCGTACACACAAATATCGACACCCTATACTTAAACAAGAAATTACAAAAATATCGATAAAAAAATATCGCCTAAATAAATATCGAGTACAAAAATATCACCAACAAAAATATAGCCAACTAAAATATCGATAACATTAAGTTATACACAACAAAAATATCGAGAATACCAATATCAACTACACAAATATCGCTAAAATACATATAAATAATATCGAAAATACCATTTAACGTTGAATAAACACAATTTACAAATATTTAATTAAGTAACATATCCCAAATAATTATAATAGATTATGACAACATATATAAAAAATAGTAAATGATTAAAAAAATATAATATAATTATACTAACCCAAATAAATGAATACATTCACAATATAACATTAAATTACTTTCCAACAATGCGAAAATTACATATATATAATATACAACAAATATAAATATTATAAATCACATTTATTTACAAATATATTTAAATAACAACAACAAATAACATAAATATACACATTAAATAAACATTACATATATTTACCTAATTAAAAGGTAACTGCTAAAAAAATTCAAATAACGTATCTCAACCAATGATTTTAAACTAAAAACACACAAACCAATAGAAAATGTTAACTAATTAACTAAACACTATAAAAACAAACAATCAATTAACACAAATTTACCGTTTATCGGCCAAACACGGAGGGAGAGCGTTACATTGCGAGAGAGAGACCAGAAAAGAAAGAAAATCTACACAAACTACTATATCAAATTATACTACAACACAGGTAAGAATAAAACTTTTTTCTAAATATAAATGCCTCGACATCCTTCACTTAAATCACTAAAATAATGAAATGTTCCCCTTTTTGAAATAAAACTAAATTGCAATACAACCAAAACGATAAAAAAACAACACAAATATATTATTAGGTACCTTATTCAACTCAACATAGTAAATAGTATAAATAATAAATGTAAAACTTAACCTATAAAGAAAGTAAATAGCTCTGCTTTTTTACAAATATCTAAAGTACAAAACATAACTAATAAACGCATTTTTCTTCACAGCTTATACAAACTGCACCTACAAAAAACATCAAAGAAATCAAAATCATCAAATACAAAAAGTAAGTATTATTTGCTTCAGTGCTAAATAAAAAACAATACAAATAAATCACAAACATATCTCTCATGTAACTAACATAAACATTTTTCTTTCACACCAACAGAAAATAAAACAGTGAAAAACCAACAAGCAGAAAATTATCCCATCAACAAAAGTCAAAGAACACTAAAGTAAGTATTTTTTCTATATTTTTAATAAAACTAGCACTATTATAATTCACAATAGCATATTAACTAAATACATATTTATATATCTTCACAGATATACCCCGAAAATGGCAGAAGGTGCAAAGTTTATCACATCTCAAAAGGGGAAACTAATGCTTTGCTACATGGGTTACACTTACACCCAAGAAAAAGTGATAGAAAATAAAACTCATTGGAAATGTAGCAAATATTATGCCAATGCCTGTTATGGAAGAGCTACTACAATAGATTTAAATGTTGTGAATGCTAGAGAGCACAACCATCCCCCCAATGTCACTGAAGTGGAAGTAAGAGATGCCCTAGAGACAATAAGGGAAGTAAGCAAAAGTTCCCAGCAGACAAGTTCTCAAATTCTAAAAAATGTTTTAACCACAGTACCAGAACATATCACAGGACAACTTCCTTCCATACCCAACTTAAAAAGATTAATAGCAAAAACTAAAAGAACTTCAGATCCAACTCCACCCACCCCCCAAACATTTGGAGACATCCAAATACTCCCAGAATACACCATCACCCACAAAGAAGAAACATTCTTACTCTATGACAATAAAAGTCACGAGAAAAGAATTATCTTTGCAACTAACACTAATTTGCAAAAACTTAAAACTGCGAAACGTGGATGTTGTACGGAACGTTTAAAGTTTGTCCCAAACCATTTTATCAACTGTATACAATTCATGGTGAATTTGAAGAGACAAATAACCCATTCATTTACGCATTACTCCCTAATAAAAATAACACCACCTATATTGAAGTACTACCTACAATAAAACAATTCACAGAAAATTACTATCCCCAAAGAATAATAATAGATTTTGAACAGGCAATAATTCAGGCAATACTCAAACTTTACCCACACACTGCAATACAAGGGTGCTACTACCATTTTAACCAAAGCATATGGAGGCACCTACAAAAATCTACTTTAAGCATAGAATATTCAACTAACAGCAACTTTGCCTACCAAATAAAAAAATGAATCGCCCTGGCCTACGTACCTACTACTGAAGTAGCCAATCACTACAACTTACTAATAGAAAGTCCTTTCTATCAAACCAATGAAACAAAATTAAGTCCCCTGCTCGACTACTTCGAAGACACCTGGGTGGGAAGGATACATAGATCAGGACATCGTGGACAACCTAAATTTCAAATACCCTGGTGGAATGTGTATGCCAGTACTTTGGCACAAAAAGTCAAAACAAAAAACGCAGTTGAAGGATGGCATAATGCCTTCCAAGCCACAATTGGAAGAGGACAGCCAACATTACATAAACTTATTGAAGCTATTAGAAAGGAACAAAGCTACCAAGAACTCAGACTAGAGCAATTTCGAAGCAAAATAGGACCTAAACTAAGCAAACAAACCAAAACCATGTACGAATACCTCCAACATAAAACTAGGATGTACCCAAATACCCAAGGTCTAGAATATCTAGACATAATTGCAAAATCAATTCTCTAAATTAAACCAAAAAGCAAACATTTGAAACATAAAAAACATAAAAACAAAGATTTTTCTTTTTTACAATTAATAAATATACTTATGTCATAAAATTTTAACTATAACTGAAAATTATATGACATAATATAAATATTAAAAAAGAAGAGAAGGAAAAAATAAACATTTCCCACCCACAACAATAAAAAAAAAATTACTTACAGTTATGTAGCTGTAGAATGTCCTCACAAACGAAAAAATACACACCAATCCAAGGAAAAATTAATCCATTAAAAAAGGAAACCCCCCAAAAAATGTAAAAATAGAACTGTAGAAAAGGGAAATCCAACGCCGCAATCCTCTGAATAATGAAACCTTTAAAAACCCGAAAATAGTTTTTGGAAAAACACTCCAACAACCCGGAAAAAAAGGAAATGTATAGTAACTTGTAATAAAAAAGGAAACAACATTGTCCTTTATTTAAAAAAAAAAAAAAATGCGTGAACAAGTCCATCCGTGCACCAAACCGAGGACCTGTAAATAAAAATTAAACAAAACCCACCTACAACAAAAATACAAACCCACAACAACAAATATCAACATAAAATACACCAAAACACATATAATAAACACATAACTAAAACTACATAACATTCTAATTACATCTGACACTAAGGGGTCGATTCCGATCTCGGTCGAAAGGCCTCCGAATCAGATTCGGCTTTACCAGATCCGAGTCGGAGGCTTTGTTTCCGACCGAGTCGTACAGAGGTCCGGACGCCCAAGTACGATGCGAATGAACGCGAAATCGCCGACCGACTCGTTTCCGGGTCAGAACCGCTCCGTACGACTCGGTCGCAGACGAACCATACCGCGCAATGGAGTCGATTTCCGACCGAGCCAGTACAATGCACGATTCGGACAGCCGGATCGAGTCGGAGTCTCCGGGACAAAAATGCTCCGGGAAGCGGACTTCGGGGGTCCGTGCCGGACCCCCTTCACCCGTAGCCTAACGAGTCGAACACAGGGGGGGACCCAAGGGTCCCCCCTTCACATGCATGTACGGTGCGGATGGCACAAATGCGTACCCACTGCAGGGGGCGCCCTTTTGCGAGACGTAACTATTCAGCTGATGCGAGGCCATGCACGCGTCGTACCACCGGCTCCCATTGACTTCAATGGGAATCCGACCGAGCCGAGTCCGTCAGCATGCGGCAGCATCGTACTCACTCGGTCGGACTCCAGGGGTACGGCTCGGTCGGAAAACACTCCGGATCTGGCTTTCCGACCCAGATCGGAATCGACCCCTAAGTCAAACACATAAAACACTAAACTACCAAAACAACACCTAACTCTCCCAAAAATGATCAAATAACACCCTAACAAACACATATACACTACTACTAACTTACCCCTACCTTAAAACTAACTTAAAAATATATAATACTAAACTTACCCGCACGGACGAAAAGCAGCTCCCAACCGCGAAGTTCCGTCTTCGAAAATGGCCTAAAAATGAAACAGATAGATACAAAAGTTAGAAAAAGAAAACAAAATGGCCACATAATTAAAATGAAAATAGGACTAACTACCCATAGACAACAATGGAAAAATATTGAATTTAAAAAAAAAATATATGTATAATTTTACCTATAACAATATTTTTTCACAATGTTTAAAATAAACATAGAAAATTGTAAAATATACATTAAATATTATATTATTCCCCAAAAATATGAAATAGTATTTAATGTATATTAAAATATATGTTTATTCCATACACTGTTCACCTAAAAATATGATACAAAATGTGTTAAAAAATATATGTATTATTCAAAAACAATTATGTAAAAATATTGTAAATTATTTAACATATGAATTATTATTTTATAAAAAATAATATTCAATATACTAAATAATAAAATATAATCTTCTAAAATTTAAACTGTATATGTTTTCAAACTAATTAAATGTATATAAAGAATATTGTTAAAATATAAACACAAATGTATACAATTTTTTTCTTTTTCTACAAAAAAATGAATACAAATGAAAATATTTATTAATAAAATAATTTAAATGTTTTACTTTACCATTACATAACTATGCTACAAAAAATGTACAATTGTTGAACACTGTACCTAAAGAAAATTATATGTAATAATATATGATTTTATTTACATTTTTGTCTAATAAATAAATATTACAATTATGTTAAATACTTTAATAAAATATGAATAACATGAATGTGTCTGGTTTATATTTTTAAATGTAAAAATACATTTTCTAACCAAAAAAATATGAAAAATATAATTGTGAATGAAAATATAAATATATTTACTTGTGAAAAATATTAAAAATAAAACTAACATACATCTATTAATGTATTACAATTTACAAATAAACTTACAAAATACTAAATACTAAACAACAATAATTTACAACTACAAACCCAAATCCATGTAAAATCATTGAAAGCGCTGCATAGTAAAACATAATAATTTACTATTCTAACTCCAAACCCAAGTAAATTCAGGGAAAGTGCTGGATAATAAACCATAATAATTTACTATTCTAACTCCAAATCCAACTAAACTCAGGGAAAGCGCTGGATAATAAAATATAATAATTTACTATTCTAACTCCAAATCCAACTAAATTCAAGGAAAGTGCTGGATAGTAAACCAGAATAATTTACTATTCTAACTCCAAATCCAACTAAACTGAGGGAAAGCGCTGGATAGTAAACCAGAATAATTTAATATTCTAACTCCAAACCCTACTAAACTGAGGGAAAGTGCTGGATAGTAAACCATAATAATTTACTATTCTAACTCCAAACCCAACTAAACTCAGGGAAAGCGCTGGATAGTAAACCATAATAATTTACTATTCTAACCCCAAATCCAACTAAACTCAAAAAAAGCACTGGATAGTAAACCATAATAATTTACTATTGTAACTCCAAACCCAAAAAAACTAATGGAAAGCGCTGGATAGTAAACCATAATAATTTACTATTCTAACTCCAAATCCAACTAAACTCAAAGAAAGCGCTGGATAGTAAACCATAATAATTTTCTATTCTAACTCCAAATCCAACTAAACTCAGGGAAAGTGCACGATAGTAAACCATAATAATTTACTATTCTAACTCCAAATCCAACTAAACTCATGGAAAACGCTGGATAGTTAACCATAATAAATTACTATTCTAACTCTAAATCCAATTTAACTCAGGGAAAACGCTGGATAGTAAACCATAATAATATACTATTCTAACTGCAAATCCAACAAAACTCAGGGAAAGCGCTGGATACTAAACCATAATTACTTAGGGGTCGATTCCGATCTCGGTCGGAAGGCCTCCGAATCGGATTCGGCTTTACCGGATCCGAGTCGGAGGCTTTGTTTCCGACCGAGTCGTACAGAGGTCCGGACGCCCAAGTACGATGCGAATGAACGCGAAATCGCCGACCGACTCGTTTCCGGGTCCGAACCGCTCCGTACGACTCGGTCGCAGTCGAACCGTACCGTGCAATGGAGTCGATTTCTGACCGAGCCAGTACAATGCACGATTCGGACAGCCGGATCGAGTCGGAGTCTCCGGGACGAAAAAGCTCCGGGAAGCGGACTTCGGGGGTCTGTGCCGGACCCCCTTCACACGTAGCCTTACGAGTTGGACACAGGGGGGACCCCAGGGTCCCCCCTATACATGCATGTACGGTGCGGATGGCACCAACGCGTACCCACTACAGGGGGCACCCTTTTGCGCAACATACCCATTGAGTCAATGGGAGCCCATGTACGCGTCGTACGACCGGCTCCCCTTGACTTCAATGGGAGTCCGACCGAACCAAGTCCGGCAACATGCGGCCGCATCGTACTTGCTCAGTCGGACTGCAGGAGTCCGGCTCGGTCGGAAAACAATCCGGATCCGGATCGGTCGGAGTGCTTTCTGACCCAGATCGGAATCGGCCCCTTAGTATTCCAAATCAAAATTAAAATAAACTGTAAATAAAAAATAATCAATAGCCCACCATTTTTTTTTATTAAAAATGTATTAAATAAAATTAATTTAATAAAATATACATTATTAAAATTAATATTTCTTTCCAAAATTATAATAAATGTTATAACATTTTAACAAATACTATTAAATTATAATTAATATTCATTCATACAATTTCCCCAAAAATATTAATAAATTATTAGACAATTAAATTTTTTAATAAATGCCATTATAACATTTTCAAAGTCAATTTTTTTTAAATGTGTATAAAATGTTAATATTAATAATAATGTTAAATTAACAATATTTACAATTATAATTTCACAGAAATTTTAATTGCAAATTTTTAAAATTTAAATTTTTCTTAAATATTTAAATATATAAAGTTTAATTTTTTTAATTTAAACAAACATTCTTTAATTAAAAAATTACTAAATACCATAAAATCTCTATTTACCTCCTCAAAAAATGATTTCGTATTACTAAATACCAATCATACCCACAAATTTTTTAGATTACTACCCACCCTTATCCCCTATAAACCCAACATTTCTGCTCTCTCTATATGACACAGAGCAAGTTGTATTGCTGCGTTTTGTTGCACCAAGTGTTAATAAATCTGAGCCTCAGAAATCAATTTACTACATCAGTGAATTCTGGGACGTTTAGTCATGGTTTAGTTCAATCAAATCCAATCTATTTCTAAAACAACCTCTCTTTGAAGCAATGAATTTTACAACAAAAGCCATTAACTGGACTTTTATCATGCCATTTGTCCTCCTGGAGTTACTAAGGGGCACATTACGATACCCGGCGTAAAAAAATCCGCCAGGCATGGAAGCGGCAAAAATCCGCCCGCACACACCGCCTGAACACCGACCACGCCATTATGAGTACACAAACTGAAAACCGCCATCGGCGGAAAAATCATACAAAATACCGCCCGCCATCGTCCGAGTCGGAGTCAAACCGCCCGCCACGGACGGAAACACGCACGACAACACAAAACCGCCCGCCCTCACGGCCGACACACCGCACGTGAAATTACGATCGCACCGCCATGAGCGCGGAAAAACAACAAAAATACCGCCCCCAGCGCAAACAACGCCGATGAGAATCGACACGGCAGAAGCCATGGCGCCCACGTACCTGCACAGAAACCATCCGCACACAAAACCAATAGCACACAACATGGCCAACAAGTCCACACAGCAAGGCACGCACAAATACACAAGCACAGTACATATCCCGAAAACACCCCCCGGACAAACAAAAAATACAAAGGCCAGAACCCCAGACACAACACACCTGAAAACAACAGACCATGAGGACACACCCACATAGGTGAGTACAAAAGCAGCACTCCCACAGACCACAACCCCTTGCTACATTGCAAACCAGAGAGGAGAGGAGAGGACACAGTGACACAGCAAGGACAGCAGCACACCACAGAAACGCACACATCACAACCACCACCACCACCACCACCACCACCAAACACCGGCACCACAAACCCCCTGCACATTACACAACACACACCGCACCAGCACCACAAACACCATGGCACCACAAAGGATGCCCAAGTTCACGCCCATGGAGCTGACGGTCATGGTCGACGAGATCATCAAGGTGTACCCACAAATCTATGGGAACATGGTCCAGCACACACCACTAGCCACCAGAAACAGAATGTGGACCCGGATCGTAGACCAGGTCAATGCAGTCGGGACCCTGCCCAGGAACAGAACCGAGATAAACAAACGTTGGAATGACGTAAAGAGCCTGGTCAAGAAGAAGGAGGGCAAAAACAGAGAGCTGGCTGCCGTCACTGGCGGAGGGAATCCCGCGCTCTTTAAGACCTTCAAAGCGTGGGAGGAGAAGGTGCGAGTCGTAATCCATCCGGAGATCCTCGCCGGATTAGCAGGGGAGTGGAGGCTGGTAAGTACAAACTAATGTATACCAGCACACCGCTATGTACACACATGCGCAACCACCATGCCACAGCTCCCAGGGACAAACACCCCCATGTCCAGCACACAATACACAACACATCACACGCACATGCAACAGACACTACCACACACAGGCCAAACCGAACAACTGTAAGATGCGTGGGGACATGTGTACACTAAGCCAGCCACGTAACCACCAACAGGTCCACAAATATGCCAGAAGCGCCACAACGAGCACCCGCCACACCCATGTGTCCGCCACAGCTGCACCAACTGACAAGTACTAGGTAAGTGGCAGGAACACAAAGTGCAGTGGGTCGGAGGGGGGACAGCTGAAGTACAACACCCACCAGGCCCCCACTCCCACAGACCAGCAAGGTGGAGCACTCCCCACACCCATGTGTCCGCCACAGCTGCACCAACTGACAAGTAACAGGTAAGTGGCAGGAACACAAAGTGCAGTGGGTTGGAGGGGGGACAGCTAAAGTACAACACCCAACAGGCCCCCACTCCCACAGACCAGCAAGGTGGAGCACTCCCCACACCCATGTGTCAGGCACAGCTGCACCAACCGACAAGTAACAGGTAAGTGGCAGGAACACAAAGTGCAGTGGGTGGGACGGTGGACAGCCCAAGTACAACACACACCAGGCCCCAGTCCCACAGCACAGCAAGGAGGAGCATCCCCCACACCCCACACCCACGTGTCAGCCACCGCAGTGCACAACGACAGCCGAAAGGCAGACATCACGGTCCACAGCAATCGGTGTCAGTGGGTGTACAGCCACCCCCACGACCCACTACACCCCCCACCCCCACAGACCTGCAACATGGAGCACCCCCGCTAAGAGCCATGTGGCATCCAGTACAGTGCACGCACGAACAACTTGCAGGTGGGAAACTGGACAGGGCTGGATTACTGGAGGCATGAGGACCATAACACCACCAACACATGGGACATGTCACGTAGCACACGAACACGCAGCACCGCCCACCGTCACGAACAAGTGAACAATGTGCACACGGACATGAACAGCAGACTCACACCCCACATGACCCATCACAGACATAGCAACACCCAAGGAGCCACGTCTGCATGCACAAGCCACACTGAATATAGTACCACACGGCAGCCACTGTGCAACTCATCACACACAACCGAAACACCATTGAAGTCCTGTCCATGTAGCCCCTACTGCCTGTCAACCACACACCCCACAACTACGCCTATGTAAGACAAACAACACTAGACGCAACAGAGCGGAACAACAGAAATGCACACGAACACCACTGAACCCATCAAACACACAGACACACCATGCACATACAACATACCATCCATCCATCCATCCCATCCGTCAGCCCCGGTCTCATGAAAGGCATGTCATCCGCACAGCTGCCACACATACAGCAGTCACGCTAAGACACATGCCCATGACCAACCATGTGCCAGAAGTCAATTAAGCGCACGACACACTGTGAGCAACAACACACAACATGGGCCACACCCCCCGAGCACTGCAGTGATGCACATGGCACAGGGCAGCACGCACACCAAGGAGATGGGACAACTGCAATACGTTGGCTGGCACACAACTATCACTCACTCATAACGATGCGTCCAATGCCATGTCCAGTAACCACAACAGACAGCAAATATGCAGGGCATGTCAGGCATGCACACACCTCAGACCATGCACTGTCATGCTGCCACAACACATGTCACGTTCGGCACCCATGGCTCACAGCATGTACCCCAAAAGCATATCCCCTCCCAAATGCGAATCTGGGGCATAGCCCCCATGTTGCCATATGCGTTCCTAAGCGTTCCATTTGAACCCCAAAAGCATATCCCCTCCCAAATGCGAATCTGGGGCATGGCCCCCATGTTGCCATATGCGTTCCTAAGCGTTCCATTTGAACCCCAAAAGCATATTCCATCCCAAATGCGAATCTGGGGCATGGCCCCCATGTTGCCATATGCGTTCCTAAGCGTTCCATTTGAACCCCAAAAGCATATTCCATCCCAAATGCGAATCTGGGGCATGGCCCCCATGTTGCCATATGCGTTCCTAAGCATTCCATTTGAACCCCAAAAGCATATTCCATCCCAAATGCGAATCTGGGGCATGGCCCCCATGTTGCCATATGCGTTCCTAAGCGTTCCATTTGAACCCCAAAAGCATATTCCATCCCAAATGCGAATCTGGGGCATGGCCCCCATGTTGCCATATGCGTTCCTAAGCGTTCCATTTGAACCCCAAAAGCATATTCCATCCCAAATGCGAATCTGGGGCATGGCCCCCATGTTGCCATATGCGTTCCTAAGCGTTCCATTTGAACCCCAAAAGCATATTCCATCCCAAATGCGAATCTGGGGCATGGCCCCCATGTTGCCATATGCGTTCCTAAGCGTTCCATTTGAACCCCAAAAGCATATTCCATCCCAAATGCGAATCTGGGGCATGGCCCCCATGTTGCCATATGCGTTCCTAAGCGTTCCATTTGAACCCCAAAAGCATATTCCATCCCAAATGCGAATCTGGGGCATGGCCCCCATGTTGCCATATGCGTTCCTAAGCGTTCCATTTGAACTCCAAAAGCAAAGTACAAACCAGACCCAGGATGGGCCAGGAGCCCGCATACACCAGAGTCACAATGAGTAGGGGCAAAGCAACACACCCATCGGCATGGCCAATCCGTCCCATGCCACATGTGCACAGCACACAGTCCCATTGCCTAGCACACACACCTACAGATGCCACAGCCACACACTCGCCTCCGGGAAACCCATGTACGAGATTGCACGAACTGCCAATGTCAGACGACTAATACATACTTCGCCAGGTGCAACACAATAACAAATCTCATTCTCTCCACAGGTGACGAACTGCTGGACGCTGGGGATGGAGACAGCAGCCAGCACAGCCAGCCTACAAGCCCCCAACGAGGACACACGGATCTGGAGGATCTGTCCACCTCTTCGGACACGGACCACCAAGCTGGCCCATCTGGCGTGGCAGGGCCCAGCCGCTCCCCAGGACCCCTCCTACCCACCAACCCATCATCCAGGGATGCTGAACAGTCCCAGTCCCCTGCTGCCACTGTCGTTGCGGCCACACCCACGGTCATTGCGGCCACTACCACTGCCGCAACCGCCACCATCGCCGCACCGACCACCACCGCCTCCACCACCACCACGTCTTCGCTGGCACCAGCCCCAGCGCAGGTGGTGGCCCGGCCGACTGGATCCACCCTGGGAGCCACAGCGAGGACCGTGGTGAGCAATGTGGCTAGTGGGCAGGCCGGTGGCAGCAGGACTGGTAGGAGGAGCAGGGTCAGGGAAACGCCAGCCTCCCTGGGAGCCATGCCCTGCCTCAAATGGACAGAGTCCTTGGGGCCTATGAAGAGGCCCAAGGACAATGGGCCAGGTCTGCTACTGACACGCGGGAGGTGCTGGGGGTGCTGAGGTCCATGGACGCCCATATGGGCCAATTCGTGTCCCGTATGGACCAACTCGTGGACCTCATGGGCCAGCTGGTGGTGGCGGTGGGGTCACAGGCAAGGCCAGCAACACCACCTCCGCCACCACCTGCTAGGGCGCAGGCTCGGGCAGCAGTGTCCACTTCCCCTGCGTCCACAGCCAGTGAGCACACCTCACCCACCACCAGCAGGTCGCCACCACACACCCCCCTCCCAAACGTGGAAGGGGCCGTCCGAAGAGGAAACAGATCTCCCGGGAGGACTTCGCACGCTCCAGTCGCAAGTGAGGCAGCCAGCCAGCCTTCCGCCAGCCTTCCTTGACCAGCCACTGCATTGACTTGCTCTACGATCCCACTCCACACAGCCATCTGGATGGCATGTGTGTGTTGGACTATGGACATAGAACCAGTGGGTACACCCTGATCATCACGCAGCCATGACCGACAGCTCATTGTCACTGCACGCACCACTTTTGTCATCACCTTACACACAATCACATGTCACAGTTTGTAATAAATGCACCTTTTTCACTAACTGCTGTTTGTGCCCTGTGTCTTTATTGTACGGAATACAACGGCCACCTTGGGCGGAAAGGCACCTGATGCGTGGCATGGAAATGGAATCCGGAGGGCCTGTAGGGACCTAGGGGTGGGAGACAGAACAGGAGCACATTCAATGAGTGTGTCACACACCCATCACACAGTACATGTCAACAACTACAAGCAATGTACACACATCGCACAGAGCAATAGGGCACAATGCCACAGCCACCAACAGTGGCATACTACCCTGGCCATGGAGCGTTGACACACTGCACGCAGTGAACATACGGCCACCCTGACACAGCACACACACACCTGCATAGATACAGACACATCATCCGTCGTACATGGACACTCACCGTCAAGTGAAGAAGCGGGCGATGAGCTGCTGGCGCACATTCCCAGCTTCCTCCTATCCGCTGTCCACCTCACTCGAGCTGTCCTGGTCTGCGGGCTGGGGCCCTGGTTGATCTCCGTCATCCACAATGAGGGGGATCTGCTTCCGAATGGCCAGATTGTGCAGCATGCAGCACGCCACCACTATCTGGCACACCTTCTGTGGGGAGTACGCCAGTGCACCCCCGGTGCGGTCCAGGCACCTGAACCTGGACTTGAGGAGGCCAAAGGTACGCTCGACCACACGTCTGGTCCTCCCATGTGCCTCATTGTATCGATCGTCTGCTGGGGTGCGAGGATTCCTCAATGGACTGAGCAGCCATGCCCCATTCGGATACGCAGAGTCACCTGGGTGTGAGGGACACAGAGAACCGTTGCTATTCCAACTGGACAGGGGACAGCATCGCACAACCAGCACGCTACACCACTCCACATACTCACCGACAATACAGCCACGATCCTGTTGCAGATTGGCCATCAGTCGTGGCAAGATGCTGTTGCGCATTATGTGTGCGTCATGGGCCGAGCCTGGAAACTTTGCACACACGTGGGTGATCACCATGTCCGCAAGGCACACCACTTGCACATTCAGGGAGTGCGTGTGCTTCCTGTTGCGGTACAGGTGCTCAGTGGCCTGTGGTGGAACAAGGCCAACATGAGTGCAGTCAATGGCTCCCACGACGTGTGGGATTCTGCCAAGGGCATAGAATGCACCCTTCACTGCCGCCAATTCACGAGCCCTGGGGAATCTGATGTACCTGTTCCGGTACAGCATCATGGCTGCCAGTACATCCCTCAGCACCTTGCTGAACATGGGCTGGGACATCCCTCCTCCACTGCCCACTGTGTGCTGGAATGACCCAGTGGCGAAGAAATGCATGGCGGCCATCACCTTAGCCGTGGGGGTGACAGCAGTCGGATACACCCTGCGGGGACGGAGATGGGGCTCTAACATGGCACACAGTCGATGCAGAGTTGGCCTGTCCAGCCGAAACTTCCTGATTACCTCTGTATCGTCCATGTCCGCCAGCAATTGGTATGGGCGGTCAATGTTCGGTCTCCGCCTGGGTTAAATGGCAGAGGACACATGTCAAAGCAACACGGCACATAGCAATTTCGCATACACATCACTGACATGACTGAGCAAGCACATGAGCCACAGCCCAGCTGTCAAGCTGGGACGGCACGGCCACAATACACTTACACAGGTCTCCCAACAATGGCAATGGCAAGTGAGACATACCACTGCCATGTGCATGCACATGGGGATCTAGGCCCCAATGACTTGCGGGGCGTGCTGATGGGGACTGACTGCATATTCGTCAAGCGGCAACGCCACGGCAACATGAGTGTCTGCTGAGCATGGTACTGCTTCCGAGGCTGGATGAGTATGGCACACGACGACGACGATGTGGGCACGGGCTGAGCGGCCAATACAAGTGGGACCTGTGGCACGAGGGGATATGAGACAGAGTAGGTGTCAGCACTGCACCCTATGTACAGCACTGTACGGATCACAGCTCCCGAAACATTGACTGGTGTCCACATTGACAGCCCCATGCCAAGACGGCTGTGTGCTTGCAGTCACACGTCACAGGTGAGAGGTTACATTGCACGTGCCAGGTGGCAGTCGTACATAGTGGGAGCTGGCATGTGTGTGCATGTGTCTCCTGTTCAGGATCCACCAGATGGGCGCTGACTCTGTACTGACCATTGGACACAGCATGTTCCGTGGAAGGCTTGTGTGTGTGGGATGGTGGCACTGGATGTGCCTCCGTTGGGGGGGGGCCATGCACAGGGCGGGTACGTCGATGATTGCGCATTGTTGGTCACGGTGGGTGCACCAGCTAAGATGTGTTGCCCTGTGTTCAATTCCTATGTCCGCATGATGATGGACTGTGGATGTGGGCAGACTACACATTGGTCGATGTGCTGTCTATATGCATGTGCCTTCACACCAGGCACAGCTGCCCCTGCACATGTGACCCCTGCTGGACTCGCTGCTGGGTCTGTGGAGCTGATGCACCTTCTGCGCGTGGGGCGGACAGCTCTCCTCACTTCCCTCATTGCGCATGTCATGTCTTTGCCGCAGGTGACATGGATCATGGAGGGCCCACATGTACGCGTGGGTAGGCTACACATGATTGTTCACTGGTCGCCACCCCCAGTCAGTGTTTCGAATGGGAAGGTTGTCGTGCTGGTGGTATGTTCGATGTGGCGGATGGGCGGGCCTAGGTGCGGGCTTACATTCCGGACATGGGGGGGTAGTTGGATTGGCGACTAGTTGCAGTACACACGGGACACGTCTCTTCCTTTCCACATCTGGGTCATCCCTTGTACTAACTGACAGTGATACAGTCATCTTCGCCCCAGCCCTCATGTCCTCCCCTCGCCCCCCAATATGCATGCTCACCTGCGAGGCTAGCGCTTGCACAGGCAGCCCCAAGCTTGCACCAGAGAGGGCAAGGAGTGTATGTGTGGGTCCAGTTGCACGAGTGGGCTGTCTCAGGGTATGATGTGTGGCGGGACGCCGTCCACCTGCGTGGTGCCCCAAATGGAGACCCGGCCTGCATGGACTATGCATCACAGTCTTCGCCTTCCGGATCCGCCACCTGCGACACCCAGTGGCTGTGGCTGCCCTTGCGGCCATGCCGCGTCCGTCTGTGGCTGATGGCCCACACATTCACTCTTTGGCCTCTCTGGGGAGGGCTCAGGGGTGGTGGCGCACGCGCTTGCACTTAGTCGCAATGGCATGTGTCGTGGTTGGTATGATGGGCAATGGATGGGATGGTGCGAGCCACCTCCCGTGACGTCAGTGCTGCTCGTGCTGTGGTGCGTCCCCCCTACACTTCCATTTGACTTTTTGCCATGCTGGACGTTGAGGTTCTATTGCCTGCGTGATATGAGCAGGAGGAGCGCGAGGAGACCTCTCACACACCATGCTCCACTGCCATCCCGTGCCCTGTATCGCCTGTGCGGATTGACTATGTTGGGGTTACACCTGGTCGACTGGGGCTGTGTGTGCCTTGTCAAGGGGCATGGCGGGCGCACAACAGGATCCAGCTCGTCCACAGAGGGTGGGCTGAGGTGCGCCTGGTACCGCTTTGTACGTGTGCCCGGCTGCTGTGCACACACGTGTTCACTCCCCCGACAGGTGTCCTCTCACAATGCCCAGGGAAGCGGTGGTGTACTGTTCATGAGCCCTCCCAACACGGCGTGCTCCAACTTGGCATGTGCGCATCTACCCGTCGCACCCACCCACCTGAGCACTGCGTCCATACGACTTCACACGACACATGTGTGTCTTCCACAGTAGTGCTACTCATTTGCGTTGACATCCAATACCAGTGGACTACATGGTCATGTCACGACTGCCGTGTACTTCACATACTCTCATCCTCTCTCATTCGTACTTGTGAAATGAGTCAGCGGAGACAGTTCTGGTTTCAAACATTATATTGAGTCTTCTGTCCTCTGTGATGCAGTATAGTGGACACTACTGGCAGCGGAATACATATTGAGGATATACTGAGCATGATTACAAATGGGATAGGGTGTGGGGTTACATCTGCTTGGCCAAGGCTGTGCTAATGTACATTTACGTATAGCTGCGGAGCTGCGGACTTTGACACAGACGGTATACATGTAGCCTACCAGACCGCTCGGCATCATGGGCACAGTCCATCTCAGTTCCATGTGACAGGTTTGCTGCGGTTGTTCCTCATGCACGCGTGCATGTGAGATGACATCAGGGCATGTGCTTGCGTGCATGCAGCGGCGTGCCACTTGTTGTTGCACTGTGGTGGTTACTGGACATGTCACAGTCACTGGGGTCGTGTTGTTGTTGTATGCACTTGTCGTCCATGCAAAGGTCCTGGTATGGGATTCCCGGGGCGGGGGTGGGAGGGGTGCAGCACCCACAGACTCCAGGCGACCTATTCATGTCCACTGAGCGGTGTGTGTGTCCATGTGCGCTGGATCCATGTCGTGTCCTGGTTGTTCGTGCAGTTCCGTCCATGTGGGTGCGATGCACAGAGCCCATGCCACTGCCTCCCACGATGCATGCGGTGTTCCTGGATGTGATGGGGAACAGTGTGCATGTCCCGGTCATATCCGATGTCATGGCGATGTCGTTGATGGTGTGGTTACAGTTGCCGGTCGTTTGGTATGGCTGTTGTGGTGGTGACTGGCCAGTCCGTGCGGAAGCTGAGCATGGGTGCGGGGTTGGACTTCATAGGTCACTCGGGGAACCTGCGTTGTGGTCCGACGTATTTACAGGTTGTCAGGTATGCGATGCCGTCCAGCAGGGCTTCCATGTCATTGGTGGTGTACATGTTTGCCAGCCAATGAAGCGGATGGTGGCTGTCAAGGTGTTGTTCGTAGGTTGTCCCTTGGAGGACCATGATGGGGCATGCTGGGTGACATTCGATGTAGCTGTTCTCGATGATCCGTCGTGTGGAGGCACAGTGGTTCCATTTCAGTGCGCGTGCGATGTTGGCCACATACGCCATGCCCCCATAGGCAGAGCAGGCCCTGTCGTGTGCGTCCAGAGGGAGGAGTAGTGGTAGCAGGTCCGCCTTCAGACATGCCGGGTTGGAGAGGCATATCTCGACGGGATGCTGGTAGGGACACCTCCGACAGTAGAAGACGGGCATGACGCAGCTGAACAATGTGATGCGGTAAGTCAGTCGGTAACTTACGTTCAGCAGGGACAGGAGATCGCATCCCAATGTATGTATCGTGCTGGTTTGGTACAGCTTGAGCTCTTCGGCGTAGTTGGGTAGGTGTGTTGCGGTTGCCATTTCGCAGCGGTGCGTTGTGGTGGCGTGCTCCGGCTGTGTGTGCAGTCTGCAATGTGCACACTCCGGGGTTGCTGTGAGCTCTGTGTAGTCGTGGGGAGACAGGACTTGTGTTCTGTTGGCTTGTTTGGAGGACACGGGCCCTCTTCCCACATGCTTCTCAGACAGTTCAAGGTCAGTGCTGTGTGACTCCTTCCAATTAACTTGCATGTGGCCGACATGGGGGAGTGTTTTCTTCTTTCTTCCCCGTCCGTTGTGTGCTTCTGTGATATGCGCTATCTGCCGTGTGGTCGGTCTCCTCGGCATGCCTGTGTTGGTCTATTCTTGGACAATGGCTGTATTCACCGGCTTCTGTCGTAGGGCTGTGGTTTCGGTGTTGGAATGGAAGGTCATTCAGTGCTGTCTGCTCTCCCTTGTGTGGGCGGCAGCCTGCCTTCTCCGCTCTGCGTTGGGCCTTGTGTGTGGATGTAATTCTTGGGCCACCTGTTGTCGGTCACCGGGCTCTTTGGTGTTCCGTTTCATGTGTCTTGTTCATATGTGCAGGGTGGTATGGGTTTTTCAGTGTGGTACTGGCGTTCCTCTTCCCGAAGGGGCCTTGCTTCTCCTAGTTGGTGTTGCCGCCGCTGTGTGCTTCGCCATGTTTGTTACACTGGGGTGTGTCCTGCTGTTGCGTGACTTCACTGACATGTGTGCGTCGGTTGTGTGGCGTTGGGTGTTGTCCGTGAATTGGGCGTTGGGGACATGTCTGTGGCCGGCCTGTCACGTGTCATGTGCGTTCGGGGTGGGGCTGATGTGTGTGCTGCTTGGTTGTGTCCCTGTCCCTGTGTGCGACGCATGCATGGCGCTGCGGTTGGCCTCTGCGTTGTGCGCATGTGTGGCGGCGTCATCGGCGCTTTGGGGCCGTGACGGGGTGGTTGGTTCCTAGTCCCAGGTGGTGTGTACACATGTGTTCTGCGATGTTAGGATTTGGCCTGTGTGTCATATGTGGATGCAATGGTGGATGTGTAGTGTGCACGCGCTGGTGGGGGGTTGTCCGCTTTTCCGCCCTTGCACTGTGTGCGCTGTTTGCGTGCACTTGTTGTGTGTGTGCCTACCTGCGTCTCCGCGGTACGTTGCGTCCTTGGTGGTGCATCAGCAGAAGCATGGGAAGGGCCTGCAGTGCTGGATTCATGCCCGGGGTGCCGCTTCTTCGTTGTCCGTGCTCTGCGTCCGTGTTTCCGCCTCTCTTTCACGTGCGGTGTCTCTTTGCCGTGGGAGCCGTTTGTTTGCGGCATCGTAATTTATGCGCCGGGCGGGACGTGTTTCGTCGGACGGTGTGTGTCAGTTGTGCTGCGCCGCTACGTGTGCGGGCGCACTTTGATGGCGGACGGTGTTGCTGGCTTGCCGGCGGTGTTTGGCCTGCTTTTCGCATCGTAATTTGGCGGGCGTGTGGGCTGCGGCATGCGGGCGGTAACTGGTGGTTTTTGCATCCGCCAGCACGGCGGTAGTGCTTCCGCCCGCCATCGTAATGGGCCCCTTACTTACTTTACATACCTAGGATGCAGAAGTGAATTATCATCGTCCGCTTTTCTGATATTATTTTGAAGCACATCTTTTCATGGAACCCAAGGTTTCTCCATGGGAATTCAGAGAATGTACTTGCCATATGTATTGCCGCCAGACTAGATGCGTACACAAATAAGTGACATTCATACACGCTGATAATATGCACAATATGATGAGCAAATACATATTTTCTCAAATATTTCTCTTGCTTTGCTTCCAGTCTATCTGTGCCCCATCGTATCTTTTTCTGAAAACATAAGTACATTTCTACCCATGAACCGTCCTACTTTCCAACACTTTTCTTCTTCTAACTTAGTGGGTCATTAGCATGGCTGGCGGACAAAGTCCGCCCGCCATACCCCCGGGAAATGGGACCGCCCGCAATGCATGCAGCAGTCCCACACATGCCATTAGGATACGCCCGCCACACTGGCGGGCGCATCCCGCATTCCTGACATTGCGGCGGGCGGTGCTTTCAGCACCGCCCGCCGCAATGCCAAAAATGCAAGTTGTGCTTTTCAATGCACAACGTGACAGGCACCGCGCGGTGCCTGCCACGTTGTACATTGAAATGCCCCCCATGTGCACCCCCCAACCCCCCAACACTCCGGGGGCCTGCAACGGGCCCCCAATAGCAAATACCGTATGCCTTTCCAAGGCACACCTCCGCCAGCATCATAATATGGATGGCGGTGTCTTGCAGACACCGCCACCATATAATGCCCCTTTTCCGCCGGTCGACGAGTCGACCGGCGGAAAAGTGGCGGACGGTCTTTCCATCTGCCGGGGTCCCCCCCGCCATAGTAATATGGCGGGGGGGAAATGTGTGGCGGGCGGAGGAAAATAGCGGGCGGATCGCCACCGCCATACGGGCAGTGGCGATCCGCCCGTTATCATAATGGGCCCCTTACTCCCTTAATATTCCATCTTCCTTTCTTATTCATCTCTCACAAGCACTTTCTCGGCAGTATGAAGCAGCCAAAAGGCAAAATATTGGTACTATACAAAAATTTTAAAAACACATTTGAACACATAAATGAAAAACTAAAACAAACAAAGGTCTAATTTATTTTTATTGTATTGTCTATATTCAAAAAGCATGAGCACTCCCCCTGAAAGCAGGGGAACGCGCTACAGAGCACCAGGACAGAAATCCCACATGGTGGAGAAAGACTTGCAGGTATATTTATTATGAGAAGTTGAGACTTTATAGATGAAATTACTGACCAAAGCTCACTATATCAGTGTGAAGAAAGAGCAAGGGATTGCATCTAGGACGGTAGGAAGAGTCTGGAGAGGTAGGTTTGAGGCCTTTCCTGACTTGCACCAATCAGGGAGGAAGCCTGAGGCTCGAAGGGAAGTAATTCCAGAATCCTGGAGCATGTGCTGAGAAAATATGTTGGTGCGTGCACTCTTTGTACGGCGTTGGAATTTCCAGTCTGACATGTGAATGTGCTCTTTGTCATGCATGGGCCCAAAATACTTTGATTAAAAGCAGGTGGCATACTTTGTAGTTCACAGATCAGGTTTTAAACCGGAATCTTGCAGTGAAAGGGAGTCAATGCAAGGGCGGGAATATTGGGGCCTATTACGATGGCGGTTGGATGTCCACCGCCGGGCCGGCGGTGGTGCCCGCCAGACTGGCGGTGGACATCCGACCGCGATCGCAAGGCAGAAATCCGCCGGTCAAATTAGGATGGCGGTGGTGACCATGGTGGTGGGAAACTCCGACCGCCGCTTTTCCGCGGGTGCCATCCGCACTCCTGCCTAGCGGACGGAGCAGGAAAGGGATAATGGTGGCGGTGCAGAACAGGCTCCGCCGGCAGGATTATGATGCCGGCGGTAGCCAGCCTTTCCTCAGCAGTCAGACCGCCATGGAAAGGCATGCAGTGATTGTCTTCCGGGGGCCCATTGTGGGCCCCCAATGTTTTGTGGGGGGTGTGGGTGCACTGGGGGGGTACCCATGGTCCCCCCCTACATTTCCCTGTACCAGATAGTGCAGGGAAATGCAGGACATGCTCATTTTGACATCGCTGCGGTGCTGCGTGCAGCAGCGACCACCGCAATGTTAAAGCCCGCGATCCGACTGCCGCGGTCGGATTTCGACAGCGGACCATCGTAATGCGACCGGCGGTTGAGTCGCGGGCCATGCGGGCGGTCTTTTCCCACTACCATGGCGGTCGGGGAGGTTTTCCGACCGCCATCGTAATAGGCCCCATTGTTCTCTAACTTTGGGGCCTATTACGATGGCGGTCGGAAAACCTCCCCGACCGCCATGGTAGTGGGAAAAGACCGCCCGCATGGCCCGCAACTCAACCGCCGGTCGCATTACGATGGTCCGCTGTCGAAATCCAACAGCGGTGGTCGGATCGCGGGCTTTAACATTGCGGCGGTCGCTGCTGCACGCAGCACCGCAGCGATGTCAAAATGAGCATGTCCTGCATTTCCCTGCACTGCGTGGCAGGCACTGCACAGTGCCTGCCACCTGGTACAGGGAAATGTAGGGGGGGACCATGGGTACCCCCCCAGTGCACCCACACCCCCCACAAAACATTGGGGGCCCGCAATGGGCCCCCGGAAGACAATCACCACATGCCTTTCCATGGCGGTCTGACCACTGAGGAAAGGCTGGCTACAGCCGGCATCATAATCCTGCCGGCGGAGCCTGCTCTGCACCGCCACCATTATCCCGGTCCTGCTCCGTCCGCCAGGCAGGAGTGCGGATGGCAACCGGCGGAAAAGAGGCAGTCGGAGTTTCCCACCACTGCGGTCACCACCGCCATCCTAATTTGACCGGCGGATTTCTGGCTTGCGATGGCGGTCGGATGTCCACCGCCGGTCCGGCGGGCACCACTGCCGGCCCGGCGGTGGACATCCGACCGCCATCGTAATAGGCCCCTTTGTTTGTTTTGTAATTAATCACATGCTGCGTGATAGACCTGTTTATTTGGTCACATTTTTTGGATTCAGCAAGCATAGCATTATCCCCTTCAAGATGAGACTAGATGAGGGTCTGGACTGTGGATCAGAAGTTCGGAGGAGGGAGTAAGATTTTTATTTTGTCAGTAATGACAGCTGGCACCATGTTTTCTGGGACCTTTTCTGGATCTGGTATTTGAAGGATGGAGCTGAGTCAACGAGGAAATCCATTCATTTGACAGAGAATGAAAGGTGGAGGAGAAGCTACTAATTCCATATTGTTGAGTCACTCCTCGATTCAACACTGAAAATATGTGTGGACAGTGTAAATCACATGTAGCGTAACCTAATATGTGGACAGTGTACATCACAGGTATTGTAACATAACATAACATAACGTAACGTAACATAACGTAACACAACAGAACAAATGAAGGGAGAACATACCATGCAGTATTGTTAAATGGATCTATAGGTGTGGTGTTGTGTGAGAAGATGTAGTGTGTTTTGATTTATCTGGTGTGAAGTAAAATAATCAGGTGTGGATTGGTTTGGAAGGTTGTTAGGTGTGATGTGGCATGTGACATGGGTATTTTCCAATGTGGTTCGATGTCTTTTATAGGGTGGGTTGATTTGGTGTAGATAGGATTTTGGGTGGATCACTATACAGTGCTGCATGGATCGTCATTGTGTGGAGAGAAACCGTCATGTGTGATGTTGTCTGTAGTGGTGGCTCTTGGTGTGGTATTTTATACAATGGCTTTGTGACTTTATATGGTGTGGCGTAGTATTTATGGAGACATGGTGTGAAATTTGTGCAATAGTTTAGTTAGTTTTGGAATTGTTTGGTTTGGGGTATGATGTTTTATGATTTCCAAAACAGCACAAGGCAAATCACATTTTAAGTTACATAATCTTGTTACGGTCCCATCTCTTAGTGTAGGAGGAAGAGAGACACTTTGCATATTCGCTAAACAACAGCTCCCCAAAATTAAAAGTTTGACATGTTACGCGAGACCGGAAGCTACGGCCTTTATAAAAGTGGAAGGTTTACAGACATTCTGCTGCCTTGAGAGTGGAGTGGAGCAGAAGGAGTAGCCATATGTCATGGGACCTCTTGCACTGACGGTGCCAATTCAAAAATATGCAGTATTTACAAGGTCCAGCTCCCAGGGTGTGAATGTCACTCTGTCGTGATGTCCTGCTTTTTTTTTTTAACCCTTTGGTGATCCCCACATTTGTAAATTATTAAACTCATGTAAAGTTGTATCAGCTCACATGTCATAACGATGTCTGGTATTTTTAGTTTATCAGCAGTGATATCTTTGACAGCGAACACTAAGAAAAATAGGGTATGCAGATGGGTGTTAGTGGGTTATCTTTGTGACAGATCATTGTTTCGAACAGTGCAGAACAGTGTGGTCTGCAGTCAGAGTGAAGTAGGTGAAGAAGTAGGCAGTGTAGCTAGATGACAATATGTTTACTGTGGGCACACACGAGAGCTCGCTGCACGTTTTGTAGATGAATGGTGTATTTACAGAGCTTGGTAAATGCACACAGATTGATATGTTGCTTACTGTACCTACAAATGTGTCTCATGCGGTTGAACAGTAAAATATCGACCAAAATATTTTGATAAGAAAATATCTCAGAAAAATTGTCAAGGTCCAAAATATCGACCTTACAAAAATATAATGTACACTACCAGAATATCGACTACAACAATAGCATGGACCAAAATATTAATATTACATAGGTAAGTATAAATGCTTTTAATATAACTAACCTTATTGTCACCCAAAAAAGCTACATTCATTTTTCCAAAAAGTTAAAGATTTTTAAAAATATGTATCTGAAAAAAGTAAGCTATATTTAAATAATTTAAAAAACGTTTAATTCATACAAATGAATATAGTTTTAAATAACTTACCAAATAATATACAAATTTGAATATTTAATTATCAATTCAAAATACTTTTATTCGACTATTACAAATGTATTAAAATAAACTGATAAATAACAAAGCAATGTAAACATGTGTATTAAATATTGTTCTAAACATATATAAATATATTATACACATATATTAAACAATTAAATATACATTGTGAAACTAATAATTATCAAATACTAAACCCATAACAATAATATAAAACAATGTTAAAAGACTATTTTTAAAACAAAACAAATAAACAAAAGATAAAACAAATACAACTAATTAAAAAATAAATGTTTTAAATAATACGTTAAAAATATTTTTATAAAATAACAACTAACTAAAACAATGAAAAAGTAATAGAAATATCTACACCAATGTAACTATTGTAACTACATTAGAAAAAATACATGTGTGTTGGGGGAGTAGGGGATCAGATTTACTATTCTAGGTCCAAACTAAAAATGGTAGGGCAATGCATGGGGGCGGAAAATATACTATTCTAACTCCAGTGCAACCAATGTAAGGAAAACTGGAATCATGAGAAGTGGGTCAGATCTACTATTGCAGTCCAGTCTTACAAACATAGGGGTAGTGAAAACAAGGAGGGGGTCAAATTCTCTATTCTAACTCCAATCTAACAAACGTTGGGGAAAGAACATACATTTGGGTGGGGTAAGATTTACTAATGTAACTCCTGTCTAACAAACATTAGAGAAACTGCAAGCACTGAGAGTGGGGAAGAATTTACTATTCTAACTCCAATCCAACAAACTTTGGGGAACGTCTACACTTGGTGGGGGGGCAGGGAAGATTTAGTATTCTAACTCCAATCTAATAAACATTGTGAAAAAGTCCAAAAAACACTGGGGAAGTGCATAGATTGGAGGAGGGGTGTAATATTTACTATTGTAACTTCAGTGTAACCAACATTGAGGAAAGTGCATACACAGGGAAAGGGGGGTGGTTAGCTTTCATATTCTAACTCTTGTCTAATGAGCATTGAGGAAACTGAGGGGTTACATTAAAACAAACAAAAAAAAAAAAATATATATATATATATATTTCTTTTATTTATTGTGTTTTAGAAAGCACAAACATGACCATCAAGGTATCAGAGTGCTGTACAAAGAGAGAGAAGATGAGGGTTGCTGAATACTAAAACAACTTTTAATAAAGATCCACTGTACAGAGCATTCGAGCAGCTCAGTATAAAAACAATAGGATACAATAAGGTGAATGACAGTTTAAGTATAGTTCTATTATGTCAACATTTTTTCAAGTAGTACGTCTCTAACTTCCTTCTTGAAAAGCCTGAGTGAGGCAATAGCTCTCGTTGAGGGTGGTAGGGAGTGCTACATTTTTGGAGCAGATCCAGTGAAAGTGTGGCACTGAGTTTTCCTTTTTTTAAAAAAAAATCTGGCTGGTTCTAGTATGAGGGATTTAGCACTTCTGGAATCCTTCTACCTCCTGATAGCTTTATCATAATTGCCAAGCATTTGGGACCAGAATTGTATAGAGCATGGTGTGTTATGCACGCCACCTTCAGTTGGATCCTAGTTTCAACTGAAAGCCAGTCGAGGGTCCTGAGTGATAAGTAAAGTGATCATAACAATGTGTGCATGTTAAAAGTGTTGCTGCTGCATTTACTGTCGCTTTCATTGGGGCCAGGCTGGACTTAGGAAGACCTATGAGGGTTGCATTTCCATTGTCCATTCTTGAGAGCACCAGAGATTGAACCGCCGTTTTGAGGTCATCAAGTGGGGAGAATAGTTTTAGTATTTTTAGAAGGTGTAGATGTAGGTTGCCGCTTCTGGTAGCCGCTTGCATTTGAGCTTGCATACTTAGATTTGAGTCAAGTGTGATGCCTAGTGATTTTACAGAGTCTGAGATGGTTGGGGTGCAGTTTAGTGATTTGAGGTGAAGGGATCAATGTGTCGGTTGTAGGGATCTAAGGGGGAGGGAGAAAAGAATGAATTTGGTTTTCATTGGATTCAGTTTTAGCTGGTTGTGTGCCAGCCAGTCCTGTGTTTTCAGGGTGTCATCCAGTCTCCTAGCATCTTCTCGACTTGAGATGAGAGTTTGATGTAGAGCTGAGTATCATCGGCATACATATGGTATGGAATTTCTCATTGTTTAAGGATTTCATGTATAGATTGAAGAGCACTGGAGAAACTGTGGATCCTTGTGGAACATCCCTGTCAATATCTGCTACCTCAGATAGGGCCCGATTCACAAAAGTAAACTGAGACAAAAGTCTAACTTTTTATGATTTTTGGTATTTACAAAGGGCATTTACTACTCATAAATGCCCTTTGTGAATACAAAAAGTCATAAAGATAGACTTTTGTCTTATTTTACCTTTGTGAATTGTGTCCATAGATTGGTGCTGATTTTAACTCTTTGTTGTCGGTTCTGCAAGAAGGAGGTGAACCAGTTGAGGACAGCTCCTGATAGGCCCATTCTGAGTTCAAGAGTTTCTCTGAGTCATTTGTGTTTGACTGTGCCAAACGCCACTGATAAATCTAGAAGTATTAGTAGACAGGTTGCGTTTTGGTCTAGTGATGTTTGTATATCATCTAGGATGTTTAGAATGGCACATTCGGTGTTGGGCCAGGCCTAAATCCAGATTGGTGTTTGCCTGGTAGGTCAAAATTCTTGATATATTCACATAGCTGATCATGGGCGCATTTTTCTACCAATTTAGCCAGGAAAGGCAGACTGAAAACTGGTCGGAAGTTGTTTAAGTCTTTCTGGACAGTGCCCACGTTTTATTAGTAGAGGAGATACTTGGCCCATCTTCAGGCACTGTGGGAGGGATTCTTTAAAAAAAAGATGCATTCACGATTTTCTTCCATAAGGGAGTGACGGATTGGTGGATCTCTTTCAGTAGGTGGTAGGGAATGGGATCGTCGAAATGTGTGGTAGGTTTTATTGACTGGATGATTTTATGCCTTACTCCCTCAGACATAAATCTGAAACTGCTCCAAAAGGCTCAGTTTGGTTCTTGGAACAGTTGGGGAGTGTTGGTCTGTATTCTTGCTGTGTGCGTGGGATTACAAGGTTCTGTAAATTGGGTACTAGCTTGGCTGGGGATAGAGTTGCTTATGCTTTCGATTTTTTCTTTAAAGAAAGTGGAGAAGGCATTGCAGATGCCCACCGAGTTGTTTGCAATTGTGGGTTCTGCTAATTTTCCTGATTGCTGTTTTATCATATCAAAGAGTTTTCTAGGCCCGTTCTTCACTTTGTCTAGTTAAGATTTGATCACTGTTGTTTTGGCATTCAAGATAGCCTTATTGTAAGACATTCTGTACCTTCTCAACTGTTCAAGATGGGTAATGTTTGTGTCCTTCCTCCAAAGTCACTCCAGATGTCTTAATTATCTTCTTTTGTTGTTTATGTTTTGGTTGGATCATGGTACTGTAGGTTTTATCTTTTGCCTTTTTAGACTCAATGGAGCCACCTTCTGAACTATGTCAGTCATGCTACTTTTGTAGAGATGCGTGAGTTCACGAACCGATGCTTGGTCCGCTCGAGGTTCCAAGGAGGCTTGGCATAGGCCAAAAGTTCTTTTCTGTTTATGCGGCTGTAGTCCCTTGTCCACATTTCTTCCCTTCTCGTTTGACCCTTGATTATAGTTACTTAAGCGGATATATGGAAATTCATTTGATGGTGGTACGACCAGTCTGTAGGGATGATGTCTACCATGTTAACTGATCCCAGTTTAGCCATGATAAGGTCAAGTGTGGCACCTTTGGTGGGGGTTGGTCCATTGCATGCTTGAACTATGTTGAGATCCTGGAGTAGGTTACTGTGGGGGTCGTTGTCATTGTTTCAATGCAGGTTGAAATCTCCTAATAATATTGTATTAGAGAGTGAAGTAGCATTTATAGTGATCAGTTCCATCTGTTACTACAAGAAAACTGTGTTGTTCCCCGGTGGATGGTATAAGAGGAGTGTTTTCACAAGTAATTTCTTTTCCAGCTTGATTTCAGCTCCCAAGAGTTCAAACGATGATGTATCTTCTAGAGAGAGCCGGTTTAGGGTAAAGGAGATCTGCAAATCATAGTGAGGCCTCCCCCCTGCTTTAATGAGAGGTTTAGATGTAAGATATTTCAAAGAAACTAGGGGGCCCAACAAATGGTCAGGGACCTTGGGTACGAACTGTTTTAAGGAACAATGGTCCCTGACAAGAAGGTAGGTTATTCACAGTTTATGAAAGTAGAAATACAATGATATCTACTTTTTATGTCCTATTGGACATGTTTATTTAATGTAACCAGTAAAAGAAAAACATACAAGTGGGGACATAATTTGTACAAAGGGATTAAGGCAAACAAACAATTGTGGCCGAACAAAATACAGCAATCTGGCCACCAATGAATATATCAGCGCATCCTAGCACATATTTATAAATTTATACAATTGTGTCAAGGTGCGAGAGGTCAATGAAGTTTTGATCCCTTTACATGAATGCAGGGATCATCTTCAGGACAAAGGGATAAATGCCTGAGGCGATTGCCTATTGGGTAAAAAAAAGTGGGGAAAAAAGAAAGAAGAAGGAGAGAAAAGGATGTAAGATGGCAAAATCCGGGGAAAATAGAAGATCCAGTATTGGAACTTCAGTAGGGTTGAGTCATGTTTCATTTAGGAAGAGGATATCCAGGTCATGCTCTAAGATCACATCTGCTATATTGGTTGCGTGTTTAGCAGCTGATCTACAATTGTGCAGCATGCATTTCAGGTTAGTTACTGTTTTGAGTGTTCCAGTGGTGGACGTTGTGTTTGTTGCGATTGGGATCAGGTTTTTGTGGTTGACTTGTAGAGGGTTGTATCTCATGTTTTCGTAGCTGGATGTCTTGATGATCGGATGTTGGAAGTAGTATCAAGGGAAATTTTCTATGCACCCTGGTTGTATATTAGCAGAGCATTTATATCTTCTTTCTAGAGGTGATTGATCGTGCTGTTTGACCTTTGAAGCTTGTTGTCTCGGGAGTTGTGAGTCTGCTGTTATTTATAGGTTTTCTGCTCAAAGAGGATTCATTGCATTTGGTGGTGGGCGTGTGCATCTTCTCTAGTGTGAGTAGAAGTGTGATGACTTTCTTCTTGACCCAGTCTATGTCTTCTCTGAGTAGTTGCAAGTTGTCTTTGATTTGGTTTTTAGGAAGATTGTGTGTTGGGCACTGTCAAATTACATTCTCATTCCGTTTGAATGTCTGCAAAATTATGGGATCTTTCTACACACAGAGAGGACGTTGATGTTGTGAGAGCGGTTGATGCTGACTTGAGGTATCCTATGTGTGTTGAAGTGAGTCGTTCTCAGGGCGGATCCTTGCAGGACTGCAGATGAAGTTGCAGGCATCCAAGGTGTAGGGTGCCAGGCTGACTGAGTCCTTCCAGCCAAGAGGGAGCAGATCCATTTTAGTGCATGTTCTTGGATTCTGTTGTTGTGTAGGCATTGGATGAGGATGGGGTGAGAGACTGTATCAAACTCAATAGAGGTTAGTATCCTGAGCAATTGTCCAGTTAGAATATCTAAGATCTCCTTTTCCAGAGCATCTACCTCCTGTGCTGTTTTTGTTAAATTTCTCTCTGAGTTTTCAATTAATAAATTCATAAGTCTCACTGAATTTCCTATAAGTTCTTTCTCCCAAACTAATAGTAAGTCTTCTTCTAGGTCATCATATGTAGGAAATATTTGAGTGGAGACCATGTGGGATTCTGTTCAGTTTCTGGTATTATTTTAGGGTTGCCCCATCCCACCATTTTGATATCTCGAATTCCTTTAATCTTTCAAGTCTTATAAATTTAGCCTTTAAGCCCTCATTTGGCCTAGTATTTCCTTGTGTCACTCCCTTATTAACTGATACACCAGCATGTAAACTTTTAAATAGATCTTCTGCCACCTTGCCATTTTGTCTTGAACTCATCCTTATAGTATTATTACCCAATGGTATTACACAACCTATAGCAACCCAAACAATTTATACAAGGAAGAGAATGGTGGTTGGGTAAAGTTTGCGCTAGGTCATATAGAGTCAAAAAGCGAACATTTCTTAGTCTGCTCAAAGGATAATAGGAAACGTCCACCTAACGTTTCTGGATTTGTAAACAGCAGGCTACCAATATATGGAACAATAGAGGTTAGTATCCTGAGCAATTGTCCAGTTAGAATATATGTCCACAAAAGTATTTTCATAGAGATCTTCTCCAGTTTTCAGTCTTCTTTATTCCAAAATCAGCTTGGTCACAGGAATTTCCATCAGAAAACAACTTCAGCCATCAGAAAACAACTTCAGCCAACACGTGCTTCGTCTTGTGGAAGTGTCCTCTGACTTCCTCAGGGCTACAAATAAACAGGTAAACCCAAATTATCCTTGGCATAAACTAATATTAGTCTGGTGTCATTCCAAACGTGGCAGAAGCAGAAGAAATTAAGGGCAGGCATGTGAACAAAAGTGAGAATCGGTGGTTAAAAAAGGATAGAATTACATACATGAAACAGGGGCTATTACCCAGAGTACACCTTAAAAGTCACCCCTAACACGTCATTCTGAAGACAAATTAAGAGAAAAGAACACGAGTGTGAAAAAAGGAAGGAAAGATAAACATAACTACCTTGCAATGATGACCCTGTAAATAGGGGTCCAATGTAGACTCACCAAAAGCATCCTAGTAAGGGAAAAACATAGGTTACATCCGTATCCTCTTAGTCTTTTTAATCAAATCCAGTAGAAATGAGGAAATGCGCTTCCTGAAAAATAAGTAAACGCTATGGTCACCATATAGTACACAAACCATAATTTATATAAAATATACTAATAGGCAACAAAGTACTAGAACACATTAGCCAATAGTCTAAACGTATTGAGGAATAGCATATAAGCTCTTCTATCCATCATAAATAACGAGATTGAGTAAGACTTTTCAGTAAACCTGACAAGTGTGCAAGTAATACGAGTAGTAGGCTTAACTGTGAAAGTAAAACAACACGGTCAAAAGCGAAAGTTCAGTACATAGAAAAGTGCCAATGAAATCTTCAAACATTATATCAAATTAATTAAAGGCAGGGGGCCAAACAAGAGAAAAGCAGCAAAAATGTCGACCTCGAAAAGGTCAGTACCTCAAAAAGAAATCATCCAGGAGAGTGCTCCTCGTGATTCAATGGTGTTTTGCAACCGTGCCATCTTTGAGTTTCTTTTAATACCTACGCCTCCAAAAAATAAACATCGAGGGAGGACTATGGCGATTTGGAAGTATGCCCTCTTAACTCCTTAATTCATCTAAACCGGCAAATAAATTAGTACAAAAAGAGGAATGGTAAATCAATCCATACTAACGTCCCGTTAGTATCGCATTCATTATTATTATCACGTTCAAAGGAGACGCCTGTTATAACAACATCACAAGGTAACTAGCACTCGATAACGGACTATAGTTACTGTGTTCCGATATTCACCATCTTGAAAGTTCTAATTATAGTAAATACGCGAGTTATAGGAACTGTATTTACTTTAAAAATCCCCTAAAATTCGCCACAATATCGTTTCTGTATCTTTCAAAAATAATAAATAGGATTCAATGATAAACTAGCACAACTTTTTTACAAATTAAATGCTATAGTGCAACAGGGAACTGTATATACGTAGGTAGCTAATCATATGATGCGAAAGACAAGGAATTAGAAATTGGTCTATGCCTGGTATGTATACATTTAGTCAAATCCGTTACTTCTGTGCAATAAATTACCAAAAATTGCTCTCATACTTATATGATAATTATCGTATCCCACTAAGTGGATGGTACCACTTGTACGTCAAGATATCATATTGATTTAAAAGGTAGGAAAAAATAAAAATTCAACAATTCTAAGCCTGTCCCACTAAATTGAGAAAGGTCTACTCAAATATCAATAGTGGCTATGAAAATTAAAACAAAATCAATCATAAACAATGTATGAGCAATGTTCCAATATATATCATACAATCTAATAGAGATCAGCATAGATTTGGTCATACTCCAAACTAATCATGTCGTCCCATTACGTACGCTACTTTAGTCTGATCCGATCCTTCAGCTATCAGAGGAGAGTGGTGTATTGTAATGGTGAAATTGTAGTTAAGTAAGGGACAGTAAGAGAGAGTCAGTCCACATGCACATCATGTACCCAAGAAGTATTGTAACTCATTATCAATGTTGAGGCACTTATCCACAGCTTGTAATTTCATAATCCACTGTGCCTCATTCTGTCTGAGCCTAAGCTCCCGATTACCCCCTTTACATCAGACAATACAGATTCAATACCATGAAACTTGAAACTAAATTGTTTACATTGCGCTTCACAATCCCTGGCATGAATTACAATAGGGTAGCTGTTGTCCAAAATCTTAAGAGCTCTGAAGTGCTCTGCAATCCAGTCTTTCAATGATCTAATAGTACTGCCTACGTAAATGTTATCATATTTGCAAATATGACATAGACTACAAATTTTGTCATGCAGTCAATATGTGTATGTATGGTGTACTTCCTGGAACCATTGCAATCAAATTCTTTAATTCCATCTACAGATAATTTACACATGCTACAGTTTCCACACCTGAATGAACCCTCATTTAATTTGTGCAGCCACGTATTACCCAAATCATGTGCCCTGGGGTAGCCTGGACTCACCATGTTACGTATAGTTCTACCCTTACGATAAGTAATGCTAGGACATCTCAAAATATAAGGTTGTAATGTTCGATCTGATGACTGTATCAAACTCTGCAAAGAGGTCCAAGAGGATGAGGGCTGCCGTATCTCCTCTGACCACTTACACAGATGTCATCCATGGTGGTGATGAGGGCAGTTTTCATACTGTGGTTGGTGGTCATTGAGGTATTCAGTGAGGCATCTTTTGATGATTTTTCCTAAGACCTTGGCCAGAAATGGTACCAGGGCAATCAGCTTTTAGCTGGTGAGCTTTGAAGGGTTTACAAAAGGTTTCTTCAGCTGTTGGAGGGCAGTTAAAGGTTTCCAAGCATCTGGTAGGTGGCTGCTGGTAGGGTGAAATCCTTCACAATGGTGAAGATTTTATTGCTTCTGTTGGTGCTGGCATCGATGTGGTCCTCAAGGGCAGCACTTTTGGTGGTCCAGATCATTTGGATGTAGCATCTCAGGGCAGATTTGAATATGCTCCTAACTGCATTGCTCTAGCTCATTCTCTGTTTGCTTTCCAGTTGTTTGTAGTGGCGTTTCAACAGTCTGAGATCCTCCATGTTTCAATTAGCCTGAGGTCTAGATCTTGTTGTGTTGCTGTGTTTGAGAGGGTTTAGGCACAGGAGGAGATCTAATTGGGGAAATTCTTGATGGGTTTGAGGATACTGTTGCTCTGTTCAGGTTGGAGGGTTTTGAGCATGGGGTTCCAGATCTTTCTTGGATATGGCAGGCTGATCTGGTGGTGATGCGTGTGCGTTGGATTGAGACGGGGATGCTGAACTGTACCAGGGAATAATGTGTCTACGAGAATGGTGTGAGTTTGTCAGATGTTGTCAGAGGTTGTGAAAATAGGGTCTAGGTGTTGTCCGGCGACGTGGGTAAGTCTCTTTAATCGTTAGATAAGGCCCAGGCTTCTAAGGTCTTCGATGAGTACTTCTCAGTTGGGGTCGGCATGGTCTTCCAGATGGAAGTTCAGGTTTCCAAGTTTGATGTAATTGCTAGCTTTGAGGGTGAGTGGTGGAATGAAGTCTGTGATGGTGTCAGTGAAGTTTGTGCATGGTCCCAGTGATCTGTAGATGAAAGTGCCCCTATGTGTGAAGTTGGCTGTAATGTGGAACTCGAATGTCAGGTGTTCCATGTTGAAGGATGACATGTCTGTGGAGGTGGTGCATCTGAAGGTGCTCTTGTGGATGATGGTGATTCCGCCTTTGGGCTTGTGAACTCTGTCTTGACTGGAGATTTAATAGCTGGGGGTGGCTGTGGTGATGTCAGGTGCTGATGCAGGGTTCAGCCAGATTTCTGTGATGAAAAGAAGGTCCGGGGCATTGTCATGAAGCAGGTCCCAGATCTCTGTGAGGTCTTTGGTGAGTGAGCGGGTGTTGAGGAGCATGCATGCAAGTGCAGGTGTTGTATGGGTGGTTGCAAGGCCATGTGGGTGTGAGAGAGTGGGGTGGAGGGTTGCAGCGGGGTAGTGACAGGAGGGGAGAGGACCATGTTTCCTGGTTTTGGGTGCGGTCCTGGCACAGACAGGCTTGCCTTTGGTGCAGAACCTGCATGTGTCTGTGCTGCAGCCACAAGTTTAGTACGTCCTGGGAGGAGGGAGAAGGGATGTCAATTCCGGCTCAGATGGATGATGGAAACAAGTCCTCTTGCTTTGCTTCTTCTTTTAAAGACTGTTTTGACAGGAAACCAGTGATTTCACTTGCTGTGTAGATGGATGATGGGAAATCTGTGTCGCTTCTTGTGTAGATGGATGCTGGGAAAATAGAAAGTGAAAATAGACTGGGCTTGTGAAGTATGTCAGTGAAATAAAAAGTGATTGTGGAAGGCCAATCTAATTTTCTCAACACTGACAAAGACGCCAATGATTGGATTGCTGATTGGGAGAATTCACAGTGTGGCAAAGGGGAGCATCACCCTGCCAGAAGATGGAGGACCTTAAAAGAATTCTGGAAGCAGAATTGACTGGTGTATGGCAACATTAGTCACGCTAAAACTTTAACTAACTATTTGCTCATTAGCTTTTATTTATACAAAATTAGTTTTGATAAGTTAGTAGTGGCAAACCAGTGCTGATTAGCAGCTCCATCTCCATCCATTTGGGAAGAAAAAAGAATGTGGCATTTGCTGTAAAAAATTAAGGGGTCATCATGATGTCGGGCAGACCGCCACTGACAGGCCGTCGGTGGCGGTCTGTCCAACATCCTGGGAATCGGTCTGACCGCCAGATTAAAATACCATCAGTCGGAGGGCAGAGGTCGGGAGATAGGACCACCATCTCCGACAGGATCAAAGATCTCGTCGAGACGGCGGTCCAATTCCTAACCCTACAATGGGGGTGGTGCTTGTGCAGGCACCACCGATGATATTAGGATATCCCTTTCCGACTGCCGTTTCAGGGAGGTCCCACTGCCATGAAAAGGCAGCCAGAAAGGGAGTTTATTGCCCCAAAGCAGGGCCCCGTCCCCTGTAGGCCACTGCTAAGTGGCCTGGTGGACACATGTAGTGTCCCTCCACACATCGATGCATGGATGTGCACAAACTGCCCTTTTCCTGGGCCACAGCACAAGCCTCAGTTGAAAAAGGTAGTTTCTGACTGCCTACACGGTTATGTATTCATTATCTGGCGGGTGGGACCGCCAACCCCTTGCTGGCCTGTATCATTCATGCTGCAATGGCGGTCAGTCGTCCGACTGAATGCCATAGTAAATAGGCCCATACTGTTAATTCCAGAGCCCTCTAAAGTTTGAACTTTGCCCATGTAGTTTGGTGAAGTCAGAAAGCTTCTCACATGTTGAAGAGTACCTGCTAAGTTTAAAGCACCTGCACGTCATCCAGTGATGATTTTCTGCTCCAGGCTTCCCAAGGTAGGCATCCGGGAGAAATTAATTGGGGCTGCCTCTAGCCCTTCACACAAGGTGTTTGGAAAAAATTTTGATTTAAAAATATCGGGAGGCAGAATTATTGGAAAATAAATATTGTGATACACAAATATCGTGATGCACAAATATCGTTGATAAGAATATTGTTTTTGAGGTAAGTAATATCGTTTTAAATAATGTCAATATTTTTATGTCATTTTCAATAATATAGTGGTTAAAATATCAATCAGTCAATCAATCATCGTTTGTATAGCACAGTACAGTCAACCCCAGGGGTAGCTTAGCACTGTGGGTGAAAGGTCTCATTTGAAGAGCCAGGTCAGTTTGTTCCAGAAGTCCGCCAGGGAGGGTGCGGTTCGAAGATGGAGGGGTAGGTAATTCCGGTTCTTGGTGACAATATAGGAGAAGAAGCGGCCCCCACTGCGGCGCTGCCGAATGCGGCGGATGTGCGCAAGGGCTTCTGAGGAGGGCCAGGGGGGTGGGTGGCCTGCCACGTCGCCCCAAAGTCCTTTTCCATCAGCCTTTTCAGGCCGGTGGAAAGGGACATTGTAATCCTTACGGCGGTGCCTGTCAGGCACCTTCACCATGGTAGGGACTACAGCCCCCTCCACCGCACCGGCGGGCTCACGGAGCCCGTCGGATACGTGGCGGTTGGTCTTTCAGACTGCCACCCCACCGCCCGCCATCCTAATGTGGCGGGCGGTAAAAATGGTTCCAATGGCAGTAAGACCAAGCACTAACAAGAATCATTATTAGCACCTAACAGTAATGTATATCAAAGTCTCCCGGAAAGTATTGAGCGCTAGTTGTGTCATGTGTTTATCACATGGCCCATTGTCGTTTTCCCTATGCCTACCTAACTATGCACATTGTTGGCCGCTTTTGTTTTGCACACATTACTAATAATCATGCTTGCTTTTGTGCCACATTTTATGTTCACACAGAATCAGCATATGTTTTCGCATTTTATTCTTTTCCTGGGATGTAGGGCCTAATTACGATGCCAAACCCACGGTGGTCAGGCAGCTACCGCTGCACCGGCGGTCCAACCACCATATTACAACTTTGGCAGGCGGACCACCATGGGACCGCCACAACTGCCAGTGATCCTTGATCCCTCGGCGGTGGTGTGGTGGTCTGGCGTAGCAATATGCTGGCAATGCCGTGGCGGCACCGTCAAGCATATTACAACTTTCCTGACCTCCACACTTTTCAGGACGGTGGGCCCGCCATGAAAAGTGTGGCAGTCAGGAAAGTAAGGGGGCCCCACAGGGCCCCTGTGTGCCTCTGTGCATAGGGGTGCATGCAGTGGGGCACATGGTGTTCCCCCCTGTGTGCATGAACACAAGTTCCTGCGCAGTCTGGACTGCAAAGTCCATGCCATGCAGGAACTTGCTGTGGCGCTGCTTCAGGGCTGCAGTTCAAAGGCTCACATCTGAGCCTTTTAAATGCACTGTCACAGGGCCACCGCACCACCCACCTGTCAGACCACAAAATGACTTGTAATCTGGCGGCCGATCGACTTTGGTGGTATGGGAGTGGGGTGCTGGCATGGCGGCCCGCTGCCACACTGCCAAAGTCGTAATCAGGCCCTTAGTCCGAACAGCCTAGGCAAGGTCAAACAACATTGCCCCTTTTTATTTTCTCTGGTCACAACAGACTTACTGATCGAAGGTCCTGAGACAAGAGCACCATGCTAGCTGAGATGTAGAACATCCACCTATGTATGCTGAGGTACGGGGTCCACCACTGAACCCAGACATCTATAGTCTATAACCGCTTAGCTTTAGTGGTGGGGGAGGGTTTAGGCAGATCTGTCAGATAACATTACAGGACTCTTCGCTGTATACAGTTTATTGCTGTAGAAAATGCAAAATACTTTGTCCCTTTCTATCCCTGCGTGGATGGCACTGTGCTCATCCTACGCTTAAAGAATTTGATAGAAAAGCAGACATTTGAGGTGAACAAATTTCACGCCCCGGTGCGGTCTCGTAACTCGAGCCAGCCGAGTACACACGAGTCAGATACACAGCCGCCAGACATCGCACCGCTGTGACGCGGCCCCCAGGCAAACACCATTGGGACGCTGGAAATTAATGGCAGTTCTTTAAATCTCCTCAAACACTGGCACCTGGCAGTCGCGTCACACGCTACCGCCAGGCCCCCGTTTCATTTGGCAACCGGTCCGGCAGCTATAATACTAAACACCCTCGAGGCAGCGTGCACGGACACCGGATCTTAAGTGACACACATAACACAGCTAATTACGGCAGGTGCTGCTAATGAGCCAATTAAGGTACTTACGAACAACCTATAAAACGAGTAGGTCTTCCCCCACTCCACCACCATCGGGGGAGAGGAGTGGACAATTGTAGGAGAACGGCGAGGGATGCACCTTGAGGCAGTAAGGGTGTGGATGGATGGTTGAATGAGTAACCAGGAGCTTCGCATTTTGGAGCCCTTTGCATGACACTGTGTACATATTGCACAATTGATTATTTGCCTTCCATTATTTTATCTTTAGAGTGTGACTACAGTGGTCCCTCTGACCCTCTTCCCATGGGGCAATTAGGACCCTTCCTTGGGGAAAAAATGTAAGTTGTGCTCTCAAGAATTATGGATTTCATTGATTTATGTGCGCCACGCTTGCATTGACACGTGTTCCACATCCACATGCGTAATTATGATACCTGTATGCTGTGTTTGTTCTTTTCTGCTTCTCAAAATTTATGTCCAGGGCATTCCCCTTTGACACAATCTTACACTTGTTTTACAAGTATCAAGAAAGCCCAACTTTAGGTAGCGGATGTCACGGGTCACCCTACATAGTGGTAGTATCTAACGAGAAGTGGTTAGATAGGAGCCCTAGTTCCTTCGTCCTGATAAATGCCACGAACCCTTAGGGCAATATGGCAAAAACATGTTGATGACACCTATAAAATAAATGTATTTTGGTGTTTACATTGGTTTTTAAACAATCACTTTATCACGGGCCCCCACTTAGATTTTAGAAGTGCCTCCCTGTCTCCAGGTGTAGGCCCGCTCTCTACCAAACGCAGTTTCTAGAGAGCAAGGACTGCCAATGATGAAGCATGACACCTGGTGGCGTGTGAGGACAGTCCTTCACATTTTTTGAGATGCCCAGCACCCCACTAATTAGTGCCTAGTGCTTGTCAGTTTTTGTGAAGTCAGACATTTATTCAGGGTAGCTTCTTTTTGTGTGTGCGTATTCTTCATTGCAGCCAAATGGATTTACAGTTTTAACGCATGCTGAAACATTACTCACGATTCTTAAATGTGTGCTATATTGTCTGTGTAACTGTTAGGGATATCATTCTTAACTCTCAGTGATCCTTATATGTGTAGGATTCTAACATACGTTAAACGACAAAATGTATTCAATGTATGCCTTAATGTTACATGTATGTACTTTCAACATAGTTCTCATCTATACCTACTTTTGTGCAGTTTGATTGCTTATTCTGTGATCTATGCAATAGGAACTAAACGTACTAAAGAAATATTAGATTTGTATATGTTTAAATATGCACACGCATATTAAATGTGCATTATTGATTTAATGTCTTAACTTAGCATTTTCTCAAAAGGCCTGTATTTCACTGCATTTCATTAAAAAATGTACTGTGCTCCCTTATTCTGCTGACTTGCTTATCTTGCAGGTGCTCTCATGCATTGCTAGCTTAGAGTATATATATTTCTTATAATAGCAATAGATATATGTCTGGGAAAGGAATTTGACTATGAGCACATGAGAAACCTGTGGACAAATAAAAGACTATTATGCTCTAGCCTGAGTGTGTGACCAAGACGGTGTTCACATGTCCAGTGTGGGATTTTTCTCACTGTGAATTCACAAAGAGATTGAAACAAATACAATGGACTTCTATTGATGATGCAACCAAAGGGGTGTTGCCCTATGTACTTCTGGACAATAACCTATTTCATTCCACGTTGAACTTGGCCAGAGCTGTTTCACACTTACCCCTGAATCCTGCAGATGACTTTGAACTTTCCTTGCTGAACCCCCTTTTCTGCAGATCCTATGCAGAACCTTCCTTGGACTCCAACCCAAACCATTTCCCCAAGTCCCCATTGCCTTTGAATGGACTTGTTAAGCCATTCCCCTATATCCCATTGTTTTCCCTAAGAGTGGTTTAGACTGACACTTATTTGCAACTCACTGAAGACTGCTGATCGAGCTTCTGCAATGCTACTGCTAGTGTTGCTAATACTCGTGTGCCTTAACCCTATTGTTTTCTATAAAGCTATTTGATTTCTGAACTCTGAGTTTTTCTGTGCCTTGGTCTGTGATTGGAAGAATTAGATTGCTAATGAATAGAAAAGACCAATTGAGATTTTTTTCCGAGCATCCGATTCTCATGTTATTGTTCTGTAATGCAGCAACAGAGTTCCTTGTATGTCTCATTCTGGTTCGCCTTAATTTCTTCAGGAGACTTGGTATCCCTGTTTCAATCTTGTACTTATATAGTATAGTCTTGAGAGTGATCTATTTGAATCTAATTACTAATTTGAAATAAATGTCCTTGAACCTGGCTCCTGATTCCTGGCCCTCATTCAATCAATTAATCAGGGATTTGTAGAGCGCACTACTTACCCATGAGGGTCTTAATACGCTGGGGGGGGGGAGGGTTTGAGCAGTTCCAGTCATCCGAAAAGCCAGGTCATGGGGCTCATTGTGTATCCAAATTGGTTGCACTGTTAATTAAAACTGAACATTGATGGGACAAGTAATGCTAACTCTCTTTCCCTTCAGAGCAACTCATAAAAGATCCACTGGAGGACCCAGTTAGAGAGTAAGTGATTTATTGATCCAGTAAAGGAGGAAACCTAAACTCTCCTACCGTGGGCCCAGAAACGCTGGATCAAATCCACAGAGTAGATTAACAGGTTAAACTCCACCTGCTGTTTATAAAGGCTCCCGGTTGTCTATTTATTTTTAAATGCGGAAAAATGCAGAATAGTGTGTTACTTGTGGATGACTCTCCATGCTGTTTTTCGTGATTTCTAGGACAACAGCTGAGCAGATAGGCAGCATGGGAAGTTAAAAATAGGTTGAGATTTCCCTAAATGCAGGTGCATGGTAACATATATTTGTATTATAATGCTCATATTTACCTGAAGGTGTAGTGTTTTGCTATATTTGGCTGCTTAATATGCTAAAACGCGAAAGGCAGCAAAGTATGATTGCATGTTTATCAGTTAAATAAATGTGGAAATATACCATTTTATGACTCCATATATTCACAAAACACAAAATAAATATGGATAAATACCAATAAGATGGGCAAAAAATAAATATGGATAAATACAGACTGAAATGTTAAAAAAATAAATACCATAAAACCGGGAGCCCTATTTATAAATCAGGATGCTGCATGAAATATTTCCACTTTTTTCTATGGTTTGTTGTCAAGGTTTTATTCAGGCATTTATTCTCTCCTGTATTTTCCCATGGAAACTCTGATTTCTCAGTGTTTCAGACTTCCTCATATAGAGAGTCCAACTATTTAAAAAGACTGTGGAAACACTTTTGCTTAGAATCCCTTCTGGATGCACTCTATCTAGTCATCTCTTTTGGCATCCTCTTGCCAAAAACTCTTGATTTACCTATCTCTGGATTTGTCATCAGGGACTCCAAAAATAGTATCCAACTATTCAGCTGTGTATATCTCCTTATGTGCCTTAAGAAACTTTTGTTTCTCCTCTGCTCACCTGTTCCGTATCCTTCTCATCAAGAAAAATTGGTCTGGTGGGCAGTCTTTCTCCCATTTCTCTGCTAAGTACTAGAATATTATATCTCTACATGTTCGCTTCACTGTCAACAAACACTAATGAGCATCAATATTGCGCCCTAGAAGTAATGAATAGTAAAGAACCGGGAAAATAAATATGAATAATTTTAAGGAGCAGAGAGCACTAATGGCCTCAGATAGTAATTTACATTAATTGCACCTTGCAGTAATAACCCTCAGTATTCCCATCCAGTATTGCATGTCAGTTTCTCCAGGAAGTAAAGAATGTCAATAATGGTCACATTCATCAATGAACATCAATGCACATTAAAGCCCACTTACACTAAAAGTCTCTATGGCCCTAGCCATTAATGAATATTTATGGTTCTAGACAATAATGAGCCTCAATGATCTAAGGCAGTAATGTCCACAGGTAGTAATGTCAACCAATGATCTCAGGCAGTAATGAACATCAACCGTTCCAAGCAGTGATTAGCATGGCACAAGATGGAGGATGAATGAAGCTTCCCCACACATTGGAAGTGCATTGCCTTTATTCCTGGGGCTCGTGGGTGGAGGCCCAAACTCTGAAGTGGGGAGGATAGAGACAGGTCTTCCTTTAGAAGGTCCATGAAGTCCTTGCTAGCAATAAGCTGCTGATTGATTCTTTCTGAGCACTGCCATTTGGTAGATGTTGATGGTGAGTGGCGGGACTGCAGTTTCTATTGTTCTAAGTGAGCCGGTATCTAGGCAGAACCTTACATTTTGTCTGTATAACTACTTCAAGAGGGTAATGACAGGCAGGTGCAGAAACTAACACTTCATTTTACTCATGTTTTGGATACTCCTGCTGAGAATCAATCCTATTTCCACCTGCTGGGAGAGCTATCACTTTGCACAAATGCTGTCTCTGGAGAGCAGTCTAAAATGACATTTGAAGGAGATCCAACCCAAACCAGTTCAGAAACATTAGACAGTAGATCCATGTACCCTGTCTTTAAGATGGAATAGAAGTGGGATCCAAACCACCCTACTTTGTTCCAGTTTCAAGTATTTCATAACCAAAGAAATGAATGCTCCAGCAATTCATCAAAGGACTGCTGTGTGATCAATGCTGGAGCCTGTATGACAACAACTCTTTAGGAGAAGAGGGGACATCCCCTGAAGCCTGCACTGTCTGCTGGAAGAGGGGAGAGTCTGCCTACAGCCTCAAAGCTTGCCTGCCTGCTTAAAGAAAGAGAAAATGAGTGTGCTTGGCCCTGCACCAGGAGAGGCTGTCCAGAAAGAGAAGCCCAGCATGTTCCCATCATGGGGAAGAGCCAAAGAGAGCAACTGATGACCAGGGACCGAAACCAGGAGTGACCCTTGAGTGGAAGGGGTTCCCTAGTCTCCATAATGGGATCTCATTATAAACCTCATCGTCTTTTACTGAAATCATGCATCAAGTGAGATCAGCAGCCCACTGCAGTTGAAAGACTAGTGCTTCTGCTGCCAACATCAAACACCAAGTACACCAGCAACCTCGAGGTGTGCATCCTGTGCACTCAGAGCCCCCTACTGCTGAAGTTATCTGTGAGGTCGAGTTTAGGCCAGAGGTCACAGCAGCTGAGCCTGTGTCTGTCCTGCACCTTGCCTATGGAGGCCAAAACTTGGTAAGATGGGAAGCTGCAAGAGGACGCTGACACACTGAGGTCCCCCGAAGTTTTCATGTGCCCGATTGAGGTCAGTGCCACAATCCCAACAGATGTGAGTTCGCTGAGGCAGGAGAAGGACCACTGCATGTGTCCTTTCCTAGCCCTCTTAGGTCTCCAACTGCCAAACGTAGGTTGCCTTGCAGCATAACAATAGAGTGCAAAAAGAGACAGAGACGTGGGCTGAAGCCTGCTGCACAATCTAAAAATCTTTCAACCATATGTTGCATGAGGAGAAAAGAAAACCAAACTGTTAGGCATTTATATGCCTTGGGGTTGATTGAGTGACTTCAACTGAGCCTAGCCAGGATAATGTCCACGATTAGATGCAAGGGATCACAGGCACTGCAAAACTCTGTGCCTGAAGGATGGTAGCACCTGGAACCATAAACAGGATAACCCTGGTTTGCTTTCCCCTAATTGCACTGTGAGTATTAATCTGTGTAATTACTTGCTTATGCTCAAATGATTAATACTGGGCTGGGCAATACTTCATTGTGTCATTGTGTCTGTTGGTTGATTATTGAGCTCTGAGCTCTTGCCCCTCACACTTCCTTCCTTCAGAAGCCTGTAACTGCTTGACCTCGTTACTCTGAGAGTGAAGTGTGGAAAGGGTTGTGCTTGGTCCAATATGCAGAGCTAGTACGCCATGGCAAACAACCTTAACTCTCAAGGGTGGGGCCCAGTAGCCCCTGCCTAAGTTGTGGCCCCTTGAATGGCGTAACCAGTGCTGAGCATCAATAGCTCCAGGTAATTCTAATCCTCAATATGACTAGGTGTGAGTGAGCATAAATTGCCCCAACTGGTTTAGAGATTCAGGGGCCGAATCCGATTCGGGCCGGAAAAAATACCGACCGACTCGGTACGGGATAATAGTCCGACCGACACGTACCGGCGTTGCCCGACCTGGGAAGTACGATGAAATGCATGTGAATCACGACCGACTCGTACGGAACTCAAGGCGAACGACCAACCCGGACGGAAACAAGCTATCTGGCCGGAAAACCACGCGAATCGAACCGACCGACACGCACCAGGAAGAAACCCGAACGAAACGTACCCGCGAACTCCGACCCGCGCAGTACGATGCAATGGGTGCAAAAGCAGACCGATTCGCACGGAGCCCAAGCCGTACGACCGACACGCATACAAAACACAGCCGAACAAACACAATACACCGCGACCGACGCGTATGCCGCATATGAAACCGAGCTGAAACACAGCGAGAACAACTCGGAGAGGCGCGCACGAGATAACTGCAACGTCCTACTCGGTCAGAAGAACGACTCCAACATGCACAATAATCACAAATGAAAAAATACAAAAAAAGAGGGCCAAACAAGCAATGACAAAGCCAATAAATACAGGGGGTGAAAAAAATGGAACAAGGACACACCCCCACTCCACCTACATAAAGGCCACAAATCCCTACCATGATCCTTTGCAAATTCCACTGACCTGCCAGCAGAGAACACCATCACACAGCAAACACAGACACACACACAGCTCATCCAACACAAAAGCCACACACCATTAGCACCTCAACAAATAGCACCCTCACACACACACAGCAAAACCTACACTCACACACCCTCACTTGCACACACACACACATCAATCACAACCACCACCCATCACCATGCCCCTAAAGAAGAATCCAAAGTTCCTAGATAGTGAATTGGAAGTCATGGTAGACGAGATCCTGAGGGTAGAGCCACAGTTGTTTGGCACATTGGTCCAACACACCCCCATGTCGCAGAAAACCAAGATGTAGGCGAGGATCGTCGACAGGGTGAACGCACAATCACCATGTTTGCGCACAAAGGAAGACATCCAGAACAGGTGGTATGATGTGCGCAGGAGGGTCAGGGACCTACTGAAGAAGGATTACCTCCTGAGCCAGCACACCGGCAGTGGCCCTCCTGCCAAACCAGTATACCTCAGGCCCTGGGAGGAGAAGGTGCGGGCCATCCTACCACCAGTGAGCGTATATGGACTAACAAACATCCCAGAGCCTTGTGAGTACACAACTAATATACACAATATTGTGTGCCAATACACACACATCACTGTCAAGGGGACAGTCAAACCATGCACCCCTAGCAAATCAACAGCAAACAGAAGATAATCATCCCAAAAAGTGTATGTCAGTCAGATAAACACAATACATGCCATCTCATAGTGATATGTAACTGTGTCATGACATGTACAAATCCAATACCAAATTGAGCTAGGCAGTGGCACAAATCTAACCAACAAACACTGTCAGATATTTAGCCACCACTAGAACACCACCTCACAGAGAAGCTCACAGAAAGGAAGGAATCCTGTGTATGCTGGTGAAGTCAGTGTAGCGAAGAGCATGATGGAACTTGTAGTAACAGATAATGTGCAGCCTCACATTTGGACCATCAACACCACTCAGAACCATGCTCACAACACAGGGAGTGGATAAGGACTGACAAGATGGCTGACACTGGGTACTGCTGTGGGGAGCACAAGGCCCTGCTGGGAACTGTGCACCAACAAACAGCACAACACCACTGCCTGACATCCTGAAAGCCAACTTGCACTCCCTGCAATGCAAGCACGTTGCATGGTGGGATATCTGGCTGGGTGGGAAGGAGGACTCACAGCACTGACCATAGTTACAAGCAGCTCACCTCACACACCCCCTCAACACAAACTCCACATAACCCACCTGGGAGAATGCTATGCCTCACATACCAAATGAAGATCCCACAAAGAACCACCACCCTGGGTAATGCTGTGTGAAGCACAGGGACACTCTTGGGACTTGTAGCCAAACAAACGCAAGGACAACACTGTCAGCCTTCCTGTCAGCACAGGCACACTACCCCACAGGGAAGCAGAGTCCAAAGGAAGGAAATACGGGCATGCTGGGAAGGGGGTGTAGGCAATAGCATGATGGGAGTTGTAGTCACAGATACTGCTCACCCTCACAATTGGCCCATCAACACCACTCTGAACCATGCTCACATCACAGGGAGTGGATAAGGACTGACAAGATGGCTAACACTGGGTACTGCTGTGGGGAGCACAAGGCCCTGCTGGGAACTGTGCACCAACAAACAGCACAACACCACTGCCTGACATCCTGAAAGCCAAATTGCACTCCCTGCAATGCAAGCACGTTGCATGGTGGGATATCTGGCTGGGTGGGAAGGAGGACTCACAGCACTGACCATAGTTACAAGCAGCTCACCTCACACACCCCTCAACACAAACTCCACATAACCCACCTGGGAGAATGCTATGCCTCACATACCAAATGAAGATCCCACAAAGAACCACCACCCTGGGTAATGCTGTGTGAAGCACAGGGACACTCTTGGGACTTGTAGCCAAACAAACGCAAGGACAACACTGTCAGCCTTCCTGTCAGCACAGGCACACTACCCCACAGGGAAGCAGAGTCCAAAGGAAGGAAATACGGGCATGCTGGGAAGGGGGTGTAGGCAATAGCATGATGGGAGTTGTAGTCACAGATACTGCTCACCCTCACAATTGGCCCATCAACACCACTCTGAACCATGCTCACATCACAGGGAGTGGATAAGGACTGACAAGATGGCTAACACTGGGTACTGCTGTGGGGAGCACAAGGCCCTGCTGGGAACTGTGCACCAAAAAACAGCACAACACCACTGCCTGACATCCTGAAAGCCAACTTGCACTCCCTGCAATGCAAGCACGTTGCATGGTGGGATATCTGGCTGGGTGGGAAGGAGGACTCACAGCACTGACCATAGTTACAAGCAGCTCACCTCACACACCCCCTCAACACAAACTCCACATAACCCACCTGGGAGAATGCTATGCCTCACATACCAAATGAAGATCCCACAAAGAACCACCACCCTGGGTAATGCTGTGTGAAGCACAGGGACACTCTTGGGACTTGTAGCCAAACAATCACAAGGACAACACTGTCAGCCTTCCTGTCAGCACAGGCACACTAACCCACAGGGAACTGTGCAACAACCAACAGCAAGACACCACTGAATGACATCCTGAGAGTCAACCTGAACCCGCTGCAAGGGTGGCATGCTTCATGGTGGGATAACTGGGCTAGGTGGAGAAGGATGGCCGGATGTCCACCAAATACAACAAATGCTGGCCATGCACACACCTCAACATTCACATTGAAATGCCCCAGGTATGCATGACAATGTGCTACACCAATATCAACCTCTTACTGTGACAACTTAGGACAATGCAATGTACATGCCCGCATCCAGAGGTACAGTCACAACTGTCAGGTGTGTGAACCATTGATGCATGTAGAAACATAACATACAATGTGTGTCTCTTCCAAAAAAGGTGATGATGGGGACACAGCAGCAGGCGAGGAGGAGTCCCTGTCCCAGGCTCCGGGGGACACAGAGCTCACTGGTGTAGAACAGCCTCTGCCCTCCTCGGATGGCGAAGACCTACCTGGTACCTCCGGTGTAAGTCATCATGCAGCACCAGCTGGACCAACACCTGAACCCCCTGCACCCACCCCTCCAACAACTGCCAACACACAGACCACCCCCGCCGACACGGACAGACCAAGGACCACTGATGGCAACAGCACAGGGCCCCAGGCCCAGCGTGGAGCAATGGACGACAACACCACTAACAACCCCCAAGGGGGCCTTGGGTCACCTGTGCGTGCCACCGCAGGTCCTGCATGTGTCGCCAGGGGTGGTGGGAGGGGTGGTAGACATAGGTCGCTGCTTGCAGAGGGTCTGGACTGCATGATGACCCACAACTGGCACGCATCGCTGATGCGTACCAGGATAGCACCGGAGAGGTCAGACAGGTCGTGGGGATCCTCAAGGACATACAACAGCAGCAGGCTGCCCATCATGCCCGCTTGGACTCCCACATGTCCCGTGTGGAGACACACATGTCTCGCATGGAGTCCAAGTGGGACACATTGCAAGAACTCACAGCGGTGCATAGGGACATATTGACATGCCTCTGCCAGATTAGCACCAACATGGCCACACCTCCCTGTGTGCCCACAACATCTGGTGCTGCAACAACTGACACCGCCACAGGGAGGGAGGAGGACTCTGGCGGAGACTCCCCTGCACCGCCGCAGCCTGCACGTGAGGGTCCCACCCCAAAGAAGAGGGGTCGTCCGAGGAAGGAAAACTGAGAGGTTGATGGCCACGTACATCCCCCAGGAAGCCAACACCTGTTCCAGAAATTCTCCTTTGTGTGCAAACGTTTCATCTGGGAACTTTGGATCACAATCCCAATGTACAGCACCCACCATCCTGTGCACTATACACACACACATTTCTGTAAATAAAATCACTAGTACACCATACTTGCCTCTGTTGTTATTCAAATCTGGATACTGTTATGGTGATGATGATCTGCTAAATTACACTGTGTATGCTAACTGCTACAGCAAGTACAACACCGTTGTGTGAGTCATGGTGACGTGACACATATGAGGGAGACACACCACTAGGGCCATCGGACTCATCGCCCACAGTGATGTTGCCAGGAAATACAGTGGAATGCACAGACACCACACCTATTCAGAGTCTGTGTCAACTAGCCCACAGGTGCAGTAAGCAAATGTCAGTCAGATGTGTGACCACAGACAACGCACATCCCAAAGTGAAGCACAGGTTCATTACACATTTGCAACATGTTGTTTCCACTACAAATGCAAGGTTTACCCACGTGGCAGTGGCCACACAGTCAACAAGTGCAGAAGATATGAAGTCCAGGGGTGTGTGGCACATCACTTGTAGGCAAACTACTGCTGCCACCCTGAAAGCTGAATCATGGTGTCGGGGGATCCAAGTTGACCAAAGTACTCAGTAAGCACCCTGTGAAGGACAGACATGACACACAGTTAAAACCACTGAAGAACAGGACAGAACTGCAATACTCATGCCCAATACATGTCACAAGACAACTACACAAAACCAAGTTAGCATGTCAAAACTGTTGGGGAGTACAGACTACTTGTAAGGACACATTGCTGCACGCATCCAGTCAAGTAGCACATGGCCACACTCAAACAGCACCAGAGCACCACCCACACATATCATGCAAACTCACATCATTCACATTACATCTCCCTGGATACTCACATTCAGCTGAAGAAGTTGGTGATGAGCTGTGTGCGGACATCACCATCATCATCATCATCATCACTGGCATCGTGGTCCAGGCCAGGATCCTCCACAGGTGGCGGACGTTGGTCATCGTCATCCAGGATGAGAGGCAACTCCTTCCGCACTGCCAGGTTGTGTAGCATGCAGCAGACGATGACAATCTTGCACACCTTTGCTGGGGCATATGGGAGGGCCCCTCCTGTCTTGTCCAGGCAGCGGAAGCGGCTCTTCAGGAGACCAAAGGTCCGCTCAATCACTCTCCTGGTCCGACCATGTGCCTCATTGTAGCGCATCTGGGCTGGTGTCACAGGGTTCCTGAGGGGTGTCAGCAACCACGGCATGTTGGGGTATCCGGAGTCACCTACGGACAGACAAGTGCACATTAGCTGAGGAAAAGTGGGTGGAATACTACAGATCAGAACACACACAATGATACAAAGTCAGTACACACCGACAAGCCAGGCACGCTGGTTCTGCATCTGTGCCATCATCCTCGGGATGCGACTACTCCTCATCACGTAGGCATCGTGTGCTGAACCAGGGAAACGGGCACACACGTGTGATGCTCATATCTACAAGACATACCACCAGAGCATTGATCGAATGGTAATGTTTACGGTTCCGGTATGCCTGCTCATGTGCCTGTGGTGGTATCAAAGCCACATGTGTCCCATCAATGGAGCCAATGACATGTGGCATCCTCCCCAGGGCATAGAAGTCACTCTTGACGTCAGTGAGTTGTTGACGTGTAGGGAAATAGATGTACTGGTTCAGGCATCTCAACATTGCCTCCAAAACATCGGGTAGCACACGGCTGAACATAGTCTGTGACATCCCACCGGCAGTTGCCACAGTGTGTTGAAAGGTACCGGTGGCAAAGAAGTGTAGGGCTGCCATTACCTTCACCTTGGGTGTCAGCGCCGTAGGGTACGTCCGGCCAGGTTGCAAATGTGGTGCCAAGCGCACTGCCAAATCATCAATCAGCTACCTGGTGAAGCGGTACCGTCGGATGCTGTCACGTTCCACCATCGTTGCCAGGTCAGGGAATGGTCTATGGACAGCTGGAGCCCTGCAGTGAATAGGTTGAAGAAAGAAAGATTGTCAGTCACCCCACATATGTGCCATTCACCATACTCAATTTCACATGATACATCTTTACGAGACACAAGTACTTGATGTGTGTGCCGTTCTGTTCGGACATAACTCACACCTACATGCCCATCAACTAACTTCTCAGTACAACAGGTACCAGGTTGTGCTATGGGAAACCATTAGGCTGTGTCACAGTACCCATTTCCTGCTGTCACGTTCCACACACACACCACAGTGACATGTCTGGACAGATGCGCCACAGCCATCACAGCTCATTGACAGGTAGATTCCCAGTGACCCTGTCTTGCCACATGGACACTGGCATGACATGGCGTATCATGTACACGTCAGAAAAACAAACATGACTCCCACAGGTAGTGGCCCCTGTCGCCTCCGCAGGACAGACATGGACGCCAGTGACGCACAACATCAAAGTCCCTGCACAAACAACGTTGATGTGGAGACTGTCTCCCATCGTGCACATGGAATCAGAGACATCGGAAACACAACATGCACACAGACTGTGGAGGGACATCACTATTGTGGCAATGGGTCATCCTGTGACGTACATGCCTTCCCCCATGGGACCCTGGGGGTATGTGACATGTCACACACATACACAACCTGGAAATGTGACCATGCCACATGCTCCGAAATGAACTGTTGACCATCACAGTGGTCATGTGCACAACACACAAAGGACCCTGTCCCCATTAACACATGCACAGCCTGGGTGTGGCTGCCCACAAGTGCCACCACAGAAACCACATGTTAACCCCCATACACAGAAAAGGTAATGCAGCCTTACATGCCTTAGGAAACAGTGTGGACTGGGTGTGGTGTTGTAGGTGTGCCCCTGTGTCTCTGGCAGGTATATGTGGCTGGCATACGTTCACCAGTGACAAGCATGGTGACATATGCGACTGACCTGTACAGGTACGCGTTGTAAAGCAATGGACCGATCGGTGTGCCCGGCCGGCCCATTGCATCTGTTGTGAGCGGGTACGCGTTGTATCCCGAAATACGCGTTGTACAGCAATGGACCGATCGGTGTGCCTGGCCGGCCCATTGCATCTGTTGTATCCCGAAATACGCGTTGTACAGCAATGGACCGATCGGTGTGCCGGGCCGGCCCATTGCATCTGTTGTGAGCGGGTACGCGTTGTATCCCGAAATACGCGTTGTACAGCAATGGACCGATCGGTGTGCCCGGCCGGCCCATTGCATCTGTTGTATCCCGAAATACGCGTTGTACAGCAATGGACCGATCGGTGTGCCCGGCCGGCCCATTGCATCTGTTGTGAGCGGGTACGTGTTGTATCCCGAAATACGCGTTGTACAGCAATGGACCGATCGGTGTGCCCGGCCGGCCCATTGCATCTGTTGTATCCCGAAATACGCGTTGTACAGCAATGGACCGATCGGTGTGCCCGGCCGGCCCATTGCATCTGTTGTATCCCGAAATACGCGTTGTACAGCAATGGACCGATCGGTGTGCCCGGCCGGCCCATTGCATCTGTTGTGAGCGGGTACGCGTTGTATCCCGAAATACGCGTTGTACAGCAATGGACAGATCGGTGCGCACGCATTGGCTGGGGCCTGGCATGGCAACGGACGCGTTTCGAAGCTCCAACGAGTCTGATGCAGTGAATTCAGTTGGCCAGCCACAACAATGTTGCAAAATCATGGGTGTCATGAAGTTGAAGATTTGAAGGATGCTGTGGGCGTGTATTAGTGCTGCTATTCCATGGATTGATCAGATTCAGAAGATGCAAACGACTTGGACCTATCACTTTGGACACATGGGACAGTATCTGCCTCTGCAGCACACATATAATGCTGGCTGTTCCCCTGAGAGCTCACTTGCCTGCACTACATGCTCCAGGACGACATCTGCCACCAACACTGCTGCTGTCACTGCATCCTCTGGCTACTGCAATAGCACGTACTGTGGAGAGAGCCCCAGCCCTCAGCCTTGAGGAGAACCAGGCCCTGCTGGACAGCCTCCTTCCACAGTACAGCAAGCTGTATGGGACACCAGGGGAGCAGGTGAGTGTGCTGTCCACTGCCTTTCTAATTTTGTATGTTGTCTGACTAGCAGGACTTACAGTGTGCACACCACTGGCTAGCATGCTCACTGAGTAGTTCTGAGCCCCCAAAGTGTGTAGTTAAATGCACTGAACAGGTACACTGCAGTAACAGTGCATTCCAACAAGGTTTACTTTCCATGCAATGATACCATGTAGTAACTGCTGGCAAACTGTTCATAGCCATCGTTGCACTGCCTGTGTACATCATGTGCCCCAGTGATTGAGACATGTATATCCAACTGTGTGATGCATGGATATGTTGCATGTGTAGTAATGGCATTTTCACTTTGTCATCCTCAAAGGTTGATGCCCACCAGAAGCAGAAAATCTGGCTGACAATCGCCCGGGCAGTAAGATCCGTGGGGGACTACAAGCGCCGGATCCGCAACTGCCAGAAGAGGTGGCAGGACCTTCGAGGCTGGACCCGGAGGATCGCAAGGGTCCAGCTGAAGCTGTCGCCTCCTCGCAGGAGGGGCGGACACCGGACCCTGATCCCCCACATGCTCAGGATCCTGGCGATGGTCTTCCCTGACCTGGATGGGCAGCTGAAGGCCAGACAGCAGCAAGGAGGGGGTGAGTCCATGACAGCACTGTGCACTTTGTCTGACATGCTATGTGCCCTCCTCTGGCCTGGTTAAACTTCCACAGTACATCAGTCTTGTGGTCCAGGACCCATGTCCCTCAATTGTGACATGCCCACTCCTCATCTGATACGCATGTGTGGCCCTTACAGTCAGGAAATTGTGTCACTTGGGGACTGTGTCATTGCATTTTGCTTTGCTCAAGGTGGGGGACAGCATTTGTTCCGGTGACTATGTTGTGGGATTCATGGGTGGGTCAATTGCTCACACAATGCCCAAGTCCTGACATGTAATCTGGGTGTAACTTTGATATGTGGTCCACTTGCTGATCTGATTCACCACATGTCCCTGGGGTATTTGGCACACCCCATGCTGTGGGTGGGAACAATGTTTGGGCCTCAGGAGTATGTATATCAAGTGTGTCACACATGCTTAGACACCTGCCTACTGTCCAGGACTCATCCCTCTTACAGGTGGAGCTGGACAGTCATGCCTACTCCAGGGCATACAATACACTCTGTACTCCCACTCCAGTGGATCATCTGACATGTTGTGATCAGTGACATGTTCCCTCAGGTGTCTGCCTCTGTGTCATTGTGCTGTGGCTTCGTTGTCAGGACTACTGGTATGTTTGTCGGTTAGGGCTCAGCATGCCATCTGAGATGTGACCATGAGAGACGATACTTCTGTGACTTATAGGTGTCTGATCACTTGACTGTGCACACAGGTGCATGCGACTGTGACTTTCAGGCAGCTGTTTTTCATTCACAGCACACTGTGAGGTGCTCATGTTCAGAGAGTTGTGTTTCGTGTCCCCCATATGTCCAATTGGTATGACGTGGACAAATAGTAGTTCAGATGATGTTGTTTTTGGGGGATGAACATGTGCACTTGTCAGTTACATAACTTGTATTCCCCATGTCCTAGGATTGTGACACAGTGCAGACTGTTGTTGGCTGGCTGCCATGGCCATGTGACTGGAGACAGTGATGTATGACTTTGCACGCATTCCTGTGTCATGGCATTAAACTTCCTAAGACTGATCCTGCAGGGGAGTGACATGTGCAACATGCACCCCATTGTGGCATTGACTATCCGGACATGGGTGGATCATGGTGTCTGGTGCTGGTATGCATCACATGCATTTCTATTTAGACTCTGGCCATCCCTTTCTCTGGACACCTGCACTGACTCAGTGGCAAGAGATGTGATGTGTGCATGTTCACATACTTCACCGTGTTCCCTGCAATGTCCAACAACTGTGTAGGTGGTGCATGTGTCCACACTGGGGTCTTACCATCAGACAGGCACCAGACAGATGGGTGCAAGGGCAGGAGGGGTGTGAGTCCCATGGTTGACCATCAGGCTGACAATTGGCTTCCTCGAATCTGTGTGAGGACTTTAGGCAATGTTCAACTAAGGATGCCAGGGCTTGCTCTGTGATGTGCTGTACTTACTGTGGTGTGTGCGGTCAGTGCAGGTGACTGATATTTGTCTGTTTCCCTAATTGTTTGCAGATACATCCACGGCCACAGGAGGGGACAGCTCCACGGACCAGGAGGAGCAGCGGAGCCAGACTGGGTCAGCATCCGACGAGTGGTCAGAGTGACCCAGTGGCACAGAGGGCGAGGGGAGCCACACCGAGGAGTCCTCAGCACCATCCACCTCAGCTGAGGACCACAGCAGCTCAGAGGATGACTCCCTTGTGGAGGCGGGTCTCAGCAGCCACCAAAGGCCAGCTAGTCTGTCTGGCCCGCCACCAACACCACCACCACCGCCCTCCCATTTGCTCCCATTCCTGAGGTCCGTGGAGGCTCCTGTGCTCGGGAGCGTGTCTCCTTCATGCCAGGCACCGCACCCCCTGCCCCTGTGTCCCCTGCTGCCCTGAGTGAGGAGTCTGTGTACCTACTTCGGCAGCTCCATGTAGGGCAGACAGCAATGCTGAGTGTCCTCCATGCACACACCACTCTGTTGACACAGCTGGTGTCGTTCATGGAGGGCATCTCGACGGGTATGTCTGCCCTACAGAGGAGCAATAAGTCCATGGACTCCTCCCTGACAGCAGCCGTGTCCCTCCTCCAACAGTCCCTCACCCCTCCCACCTCTGCCCCATCCACACTTCCTGCCACCCTACCTGTCCAAAGCACATGCACACCTGCACAATCACCCAAGCACACAGACACGAGCAGCACAGACACACCCAAGAGAAAGGCAAGACGTGCACACAAGCATCCTCAGGGGACTGATACCACACACACAGGGGATGGGGAACAGACACACACACAGGCATCCACAGTCACTCCGCAGTCCTCCAAATCCTCTCCCTCCAAGACCCCTTCCTTTGCCTCACCTGCTACCCCACCTACACAGCAGATCTTCCTGTGTGACCTCGGCCTCTTCCCCTCCGATCCTGCTGATCCAGCATACCGGGGAAGAGGAAGTCCACCCACAAAGAGGGAGTGCCCCTCGCCCCCGGACACCCTCCCCCAGGCGCAGGCAGACACAGGACCCCATTCGGAAGTCCCCCGGACCAGGAAGAGCACGACCCCACCACCACCACGCAGCTCCACCACCCAGTCTCTCTCCTCCATCCCCCAGGCCACCACTCCACAGGTTCCCCCGCCACACCCTGCCCCAGGTTCCCCCACACACCGATACCGCATCCCCAGACTGCTTAGGCCCTCCCCCTGCCACTTGCTCTTCCACCCCCAACCCAGACGCTCTGCCTGTTAGTGCCACTGGTGTGGAGACCGGGTCCCCCTCTGTCCTGCCCACCTCATCTGCCCACCTTTCCACTCCCTTGGAGTCATGCACTGCAGTGGAGTCCACAACCACCCCGTCTGACTCGGGCACTGCAGTGGGGACCCAGTCCACTACATCAGACCAGCCCACTGCAGTGGTTGCAGCACCCACACCAACTGACTTGTGTACCACAGTGGTGCCGGCCCCCCTGAGTCAGACACCTCCACTGCAGTTGCCGGTGACACTCCTGCACCCACCACCCCTTCACTGCCTCACTCTGCCATCCCCTGATCCTGTCCATGCGGTGCCTGGCCTGCCCCTTGTATGCCCCTCCAAGGGGGATGCCCCCTGTCCGTACCAGTGCAGGCAAGCAATGGGTGACCAGTTGTCACTTATCACCCTGTTGGGACTGTGATTTTGGACTGGCCATTGGCCTTAGTTTTCTTTGGACTTCAGAGTTTTCCTTGACATTTGCTGAATAAAGCCTCTTTTTGTTTAATTGTGGGTTTTCTTTTGATGTACATGATGTGGATGAGTAGCATCCTGCATTTGCAGTTGTAATAGTGTTCATATCAGGAAAATGAAGTGTTGCTGTGATGGACTCCATGTGGTCCATGGGATATGTGTCCTGTTGTAGTCTAGATCTATGGCATCCTTTGCTGCAGTCTGAGGGTGTAATGTTCAGCATTTGACACAGGGATGTACGTTAAGCATTTGTAAATGAACATCTTTGTCTTACACTGATGCACATCTGGTGGGCTTACCACTGTTCAATGTTCCGATTTCCCTGACTGTGTGCCCAGCTCCACTGGACATGCAGTTTTGCACATCAATGTCGAAGGACTCATCTGTGTATACAGTGCAACTTGCTTGACACGTGTTTTGGGTGTATGCAGATGACTGACGTGACACTCCCGTACCCAGGCTGATGTGAGCAGAGTCTTCTGTGTGTTGTAGTTGTTGACTCACTGACGGAGTGTTCTGCTGACATGTTTGGGTCGTGCACAGACAAGGTTTGGCACAGCGGACCTTCCACAGGAGTGAAGTGCCCTCATGGCAGTGTGTAATCCGGTGACATTGCGTGGGCCTGTGTTGTGTGTTGTGTAAGCATGTCTGTGCGTGTTCCCTTCCCTTTTCCTACACAGGCTGTGTCCCTAGGGATGTTCCTGTTTGTGATGCTTGCTGAGTTGCTCTGTGTTCATCCAGCATCTTGGACCTGGTTTCTCCGTGATGTGGGTGCATGGCAAACTAATGTTCATGAGGTTGTCATCCCAGGTTGTCTTGGCTGGGGATGTGGTCAAACACAGATGGGACACATTCAGGATTCCCCTTGGCACTTGTTGTTTACACAAGTCATGTGATTTACAGTTTGTGGTAGCTTTCAGTGATTGTGACACGTTGTGTGTGTGACTGCTGCCACTCCTCAGGGTCAGAGCTGCAATGTTGGAAGTTGTGTACGTGTGTTCTTAGTGTGTCACCTTGGCTTCTTCATTGGTGTGTGACTATGGCCAGGATCCCATTGATTGTGGTGGATTTCACATCATGCCCATGTACAGCGTACTGTGCTGTGTGTCAGACATTGACGAGTCTTGTTGACTGGCCATGTGTGATGGCTTTCTGCACCTTAGTTCCCACCACCACCCCTGGTATTGTCATGGGTGCATGTGCAATGTCACCAGTCCATGCGAGCTTCACTGCTGCACATTGGTGGAGATCAGGGTGTGTGGTGTTGAGTGTGTGCAAATGTGAGTTGTTGCACGGCTAGACCCCTACCTCCATATTGGCCTTGGCTGGCAGGCCGTGCTGATTGATTAGAGCTTGTGTAGGTGTGATGATAGTTTGTTGCTCAGGACACATGGCTGTGGTTCACAGTGTGAACGACATCTACCTTTGTCATCACAGTGGGATTATCATGCAGGCTAGTGTCAGCACAATGTGGGGTCCCTGGGGGTAGTGCTGTGGTGGGTCTGTCTCTTGCTGTGTTAGTTGCTGTTCCTACAAGCTTGTGTGACATGTGTAATTTGGGCTCCCTCTCATCTAACAATGCCTGATTGCCCACATAGGGGTATCCGATCCATGAGTAACATTTGTATGGCACTGTATACACATCTGTGTGGTTGGAATTCAGGCCTCCTCATGTGTTGTGTGGTTGCCTGGGGACACTGGCACACCCCCCCATCACCCGGTGTGTTTGATATGCAGTGTGAGTCTGCCTGTTTGTGTTTGTGCCTTAGCATCACTGCATTGGCATATCTTGAGTGTGCCATTGGCTGTATGTTGTTTGGTGGCTTTCCCCTGCTGTCCCTGGGACTCCTAGGTCATCAGTCAGCACAATAATCATGGTTTGTATGTCCCATTGCTGCCATGGTATGGTATTTGTTCACCTCACATCTACAGTCTCCACAGGATATCTACATTTGTGTGTCCATTGGTGCAGATATGTGGGTCAGCATTATGATGGTCACTTCTGTCATTGTGTTATTTGTGAACCTTGACAATGTGGGACACCATGGGTGATGTTTGTATGCACATGGCCAAAACGATGTTTCAGTGACACTGCACTGTTTGCCTCGACCAATCTATGTTGCTATGGGACACAAGCACTACTATGCCACTGATGTGTTTGTTGTTGTGTGACCAGGATTCATCCATGCAGTTTGGCTTTGGCAGCTTTTACCATGACTACACTTACCTTATGATCACTGTGGTGATGGTGCTTTCGGCCCCATTGCCACACTGTTCAAAAGGTGCATCAGCTATGGACCCCATACTTACCTTTTGGTCACTGTGGTGATGGGGCTTTAGGCCCCATTGCCACACTGTTCAAAAATGTGCATCAGCTATGGACACCACACTTCCCTTTTGGTCACTGTGGTGATGGGGCTTTAGGCCCCATTGCCACACTGTTCAAAAAGTGCATCAGCTATGGACACCACACTTCCCTTTTGGTCACTGTGGTGATGGGGCTTTAGGCCCCATTGCCACACTGTTCAAAAAGTGCATCAGCTATGGACACCACACTTCCCTTTTGGTCACTGTGGTGATGGGGCTTTAGGCCCCATTGCCACACTGTTCAAAAATGTGCATCAACTATGGACACCACACTTCCCTTTTGGTCACTGTGGTGATGGGGCTTTAGGCCCCATTGCCACACTGTTCAAAAGTGCATCAGCTATGGACACCACACTTCCCTTTTGGTCACTGTGGTGATGGGGCTTTAGGCCCCATTTCCACACTGTTCAAAAAGTGCATCAGCAATGGACACCACACTTACCTTTTGGTCACTGTGGTGATGGGGTGTTCGAACCCATTGCCACAGTGGCCATGGTCGGCTTGCATTGTGGAGGCCACACACATTTATGTGTGACATGTGATAGGGGGTCACATTGTATGTTCAATGTCATGTTCAGTCTTGTAGGCATTTGACACAGACTACACACGCTTGTCAGGGTGTTGGGGGGGATGTAATTTTCTGTCATTCCTTATGTGGGAGTATGCTGGTTGTGTCATGCATTACCCGTCCTATGAGTAGGGGTGGTGTTAGTGGTAGGCATCCATCCCCCCATGAGTGGGGATGGTAGTAGTGACAGGCATCCAGCCTCCCATGAGTGGGGATGGTAGTAGTGACAGGCATCCAGCCTCCCCTGAGTAGGGGTGGTGGTAGTGAAAGGCATCCAGGCCCCCCTGGGTAGGGGTGGTAGTAGTGGCAGGCATCCAGCCCCCTAAGGGTGGGTATGGTAGTAGTGACAGGCATCCAGTCCCTCCTGAGTAGGGGTGGTGGTAGTGGCAGGCATCCATCCCCCTAAGGATGGGGATGGTAGTAGTGACAGGCATCTATGCCCCCTGAGTAGGGGTGGTGGTAGTGGCAGGCATCCAGGCCCCCTGAGTAGGGGTGGTGGTAGTGACAGGCATCCATCCCCTAAGGATGGGGATGGTAGTAGTGACAGGCATCCAGCCCCCCTGGATAGGGGTGGTGGTAGTGGCAGGCATCCATCCCCTAAGGGTGGGGATGGTAGTAGTGACAGGCATCCAGGCACCCATGATTAGGGGTGGTGGTAGTGGTAGGCATCCATCCCCCCATGAGTGGGGATGGTAGTAGTGACAGGCATCCAGCCCCCATGAGTGGGGATGGTAGTAGTGACAGGCATCCAGCCTCCCTGAGTAGGGGTGGTGGTAGTGACAGGCATCTAGGCCCCCTGGGTAGGGGTGGTAGTAGTGGCAGGCATCCAGCCCCTAAGGGTGGGCATGGTAGTAGTGACAGGCATCCAGGCCCCCTGAGTAGGGGTGGTGGTAGTGGCAGGCATCCATCCCCTAAGGGTGGGGATGGTAGTAGTGACAGGCATCCAGCCCCCTGGATAGGGGTGGTGGTAGTGGTAGGCATCCATCCCCCATGAGTGGGGATGGTAGTAGTGACAGGCATCCAGCCCCCATGAGTGGGGATGGTAGTAGTGACAGGCATCCAGTCCCCCTGGATAGTGGTGGTGGTAGTGGCAGGCATCCATCCCCTAAGGGTGGGGATGGTAGTAGTGACAGGCATCCAGCCCCCTGGATAGGGGTGGTGGTAGTGGCAGGCATCCATCCCTCTAAGGGTGGGGATGGTAGTAGTGACAGGCATCCATGCCCCCGAGTAGGGGTGGTGGTAGTGACAGGCATCCAGGCCCCCTGAGTAGGGGTGGTAGTAGTGGCAGGCATCCAGCCCCTAAGGGTGGGTATGGTAGTAGTGACAGGCATCCATGCCCCCTGAGTAGGGGTGGTGGTAGTGGTAGGCATCCAGCCCCCCTGAGTAGGGGTGGTGGTGGTGGCAGGCATCTAGCCACCCATGAGTAGGGGTGGTGATAGGGTGGTGTTGGTGGTTGGCATCCATCCCCCTATGGGTGTGTATGGCATTGGTGTTGGCCATCCCACCCCTATGGTTCTGCTGTTGCTTGTGTACGTCATTTGTGCATCCCTATGTGTGTGTGAAATATTTCGGGTACGTGTAGTTTGTTTGTGTTGTTGGTGTTTGACTTACCGTCTGCGCCGTTCGCGTCCGTGCCGGTCCCGGTAATAGATGTAGAGTATAGGTAGGACCTGCGCAATGGGATTCATGCTTGGATCGTCTTGTTCGGGTTTCTCGTGTCTTCGACTCGTACTCGTCGCTGGCTTGTTCGTCTCGTAGCCGTGGATCGTCTTGTGGCGCACAACGGAGCTTATGTACGGCTCGCCCGGATGCTCCAATGTGCCGGACGTAGCGACGGGTTCGGCGCGTACGGAATGCGCATCGTACTAGTCCGGCCGGAAGGTGCTTTGTATTTGCTTCCGTGCGGCTCGAATCGGCGTTTACGGATCCGGCTTAGGCGGGGAACAGGAGCTTGATTGGGTGAGTACGGCTCGTTCGGAAACTGGGTTGTTATACGCATCGGACTTGTTCATCTGAACGAGTGTACAATTCGGTCGGGAACCACGCATTCGGCTTGTATTTTTTCCGGACGAATACTGTTAGGTGCGCTTCCGGCCGGGATCGGAATCGACCCCTCAGTGTCCCAAATGGTAATGAATATCAACGACCTCAAACAGTTATGAATATATGTGGGTCCAGTCAATAAAGACCCTCAATGTAACCAACAATTAATGCCCATCAAAGGCCCCAGAAAGTAATTAGTTACAACAGCTCAGCCAGTAATTATTAACAATGTCCTTGACAGTATCAATAGCCTCATGCAGTAATATGCCTCTATGTCTCGGGTATTAAAAAGCACCAATACTGTCTCAAGTCAGTAATCAAGGCAATAACAAGCCTAGGAGCATGGTTCCCTCTAAACTGCGCGCCTGAGCGGGCGCGCACACCTAGGTTTCCCTCCGCGCAGTCACCTACAATCAGCGCGCACTACAAAGGATTCCACACATTCAGTAAATACTTCACTGGAGCCTCTGAAGTGCGGCTCATGGTGATGCTGCTGCGCTTCCAAATGCATTTCTAAAGACGTGTTTTTGTCTTTAGAAATGCTAATGGGGACGTTTAAATGCCTGCAACGCTGTCATTAAACAGCAGGAGAGAATTCCCAGAGCTTTCTCTGCAGCCCGAGTCCCGTTTGCAAAGTCCACGGACCTCTGGCTCCTCCACATAGCTGCCAAGGTTTCAGATTGGCATGTGTGACATCTTCGTAATTTTAGAGTAATTATGAGTGCATTTCAATGACTATGAGTGACACTGAGAATTTCATTATAAATAACATTGAGAATATTTTTTGCTGAAAGTATATGAGAAATCTTTCAAGCTTTTAAAGTGAAGTAAAAGGAGGTGTAAAATATAATTAGACTGCCATTAATCAGGACAGCGGTGCTCTTAACCGAAATCGATTACATTCAGAAACTAAAACAAAAGATAATTCGCCCCTTCCCTGTCGCATAATTTCAGTGGCCCAGACTATTTTTTATCATTAGTGTGGATGTGGCATGAGTGTGTGTGCGAATGTGTGTCCTGTCTGTTCTATGTGTATGCACAGTGAAGGTTTTTGCATGTGAGGTCGAGCTATTGTGCACATGTGCATGCATGATGGGAACACTTGTGTGTGTTGGAGGTGTTGTTTGTGACACAAATGTGTATGTGGGTGCCAGGTTTTTATAGCGCCGTCTATAGCTCACACCGCAAACCGAATAGTCTCTCGTGGTCCTTTAGATGGCACGAGCCATCAATAACAAACTCAGTAGCAGTGGCACCATTTTTACCGACCTAGTAGGGATAACAGGCTGAGCCTGCCCCGTCAGGTTTGAGCCCGTGGTTTGATGGTGAATCTAGAGCTGGCCTCTAGGACACCCGCCATGTTGGCAGTTGCCTCACGTGGGTTTTAGGACAGTAAAGTACCTGGAGAGAGGGAGACAGAGACAGAGGGAGGGAGTCAGGGGAGAGGGAGACAGACAGAGGGAGACAGACAGACAGAGGGAGATAGAGGGAGGGACACAGAGGGAGGGAGAAAGAGGGAGGGAGACAGACAGAGGGAGGAGACAGAGGGAGGGAGACAGAGACAGACAGAGTGAGACAGACAAGGAGGGAGACAGAGAGGGAGACAGAGAGAGAGTGAGACAGAGAGAGAGGGAGACAGAGAGGGAGGGAGACAGAGAGGGGGAGACAGAGAGAGGGAGACAGACAGAGGGAGACAGAGGAAGACAGACAGAGGGAGAGAGAGAAAGAGGGAGACAGAGGGAGGGAGACAGAGGGAGACAGACAGAAGGAGGGAGACAGAGGGAGACAGACAGAGGGAGACAGACAGAGGGAGACAGACAGAGGGAGACAGACAGAGGGAGACAGACAGAGTGAGGGAGACAGACAGAGGGAGACAGACAGAGGGAGGAGGGCGACAGAGGGAAGGAGACAGATAGAGGGAGACAGAGAGAGGGAGACAGGGAGACAGAGAGAGAGGAGACAGAGGGAGGGAGACAGAGGGAGGGAGTCAGGGGAGAGGGAGACAGACAGAGGGAGACAGACAGAGGGAGACCCACAGAGGGAGACAGACAGAGGGAGGGAGACAGAGGGAGGGAGACAGAGGGAGAGAGACAGAGGGAGGGAGACAGAGACAGAGTGAGACAGACAGAGGGAGTGAGACAGAGAGAGAGGGAGACAGAGAGAGAGGGAGACAGAGGGAGGGAGACAGAGAGAGGGAGACAGAGAGAGGGAGACAGAGAGAGGGAGGGAGACGGAGAGAGGGAGACAGAGGGCGACAGACAGAGGGAGACAGAGGGCGACAGAGGGAGGGAGACAGACAGAGGGAGATAGAGGGAGGGACACAGAGGGAGGGAGACAGAGGGAGGGAGACAGAGGGAGGGAGACAGAGAGGGAGGGAGACAGAGGGAGGGAGACAGAGGGAGGGAGGGACACAGAGGGAGGGAGACAGAGGGAGGGAGACAGAGAGAGGGAGACAGAGAGGGAGGGAGACAGAGGGAGGGAGACAGAGGGAGGGAGAGGAGGGAGGGACGGAGGGAGGGAGACAGAGAGAGAGGGAGACAGAGAGAGAGGGAGACAGAGAGAGAGGGAGACAGAGGGAGGGAGACAGAGGGAGGGAGACAGAGGGAGGGAGACAGAGGGAGACAGACAGGCAGAGGGAGACAGACAGAGGGAGGAGGGCGACAGACAGAGGGAGGGAGACAGATAGAGGGAGACAGATAGAGGGAGACAGATAGAGTCAGAGAGAGGGAGACAGAGAGAGAGGGAGACAGAGGGAGGGAGACAGAGGGAGACAGAGAGGGAGACAGAGAGAGAGAGAGAGGGAGAGAGAGAGGGAGAGAGAGAGAGGGAGAGAGACAGAGGGAGGGAGGGAGACAGAGGGAGTGAGACAGAGGGAGACAGACAGAGGGAGGAGGGCGACAGACAGAGGGAGACAGAGGGAGGGAGACAGATAGAGGGAGACAGAGGGAGTCGGAGACAGAGAGAGAGGAGACAGAGAGAGAGGGAGACAGAGAGAGAGGGAGACAGAGGGAGGGAGGGAGACAGAGGGAGGGAGTCAGGGGGAGGGAGTCAGGGGAGACAGAGGGAGACAGACAGAGGGAGACAGACAGAGGGAGACAGACAGAGGGAGACAGAGGGAGACAGACAGAGGGAGACAGACAGAGGGAGGGAGACAGAGGGAGGGAGACAGAGGGAGGGAGACAGAGGGAGAGAGACAGAGGGAGGGAGACAGAGACAGACAGGGAGACAGACAGAGGGAGGGAGACAGAGAGAGAGGGAAACAGAGAGAGCGGGAGACAGAGGGAGGGAGACAGAGGGAGGGAGACAGAGAGAGAGAGGGAGACAGACAGAGGGAGAGAGAGGGAGGAAGGGAGACAGAGAGAGAGAGAGGGAGACAGACAGAGTGAGTGAGACAGAGGGAGACAGAGAGAGACAGAGAGACAGAGAGAGAGGGAGAGAGAGAGGGAGGGAGAGAGGGAGAGAGAGGGAGAGATAGAGAGAGGGAGGGAGACAGAGAGAGGGAGGGAGAGATAGAGGGAGGGAGAGATAGAGAGAGGAAGGGAGAGATAGAGAGAGGAAGGGAGAGATAGAGAGAGGGAGGGAGACAGAGAGAGAGAGAGAATTGGGCACATTTTTGATATGTTTCTAAAGTTTTCTTCTCATTAGTGCTGCGTCGCCCTTGCCCCTCCCCCTTGCGTGGTGCAAGGGCATTGCAATACTGTGCCATTGCAGGACGTCCACAACTATGTACAATACCTTCTGCTTTGTTTAATTTTGTTATTGCAAGCTTGCATCTCCCATTTTCAGGCAATAGCATGTTTTATTTTTTCTACTTTTATTCTCTTTTATCTTGCATATGTGGCTAACTTGTGTATGTGTTGTATTGTGGTTGTGTAAGTTGGTGAATGCAAGAATGAATAAGTAATTTATGGATGCACAAGTGCATGGATGAGTGAAAAGGTGCATGTGTGATGACTTATTCAGTACTTAAACCAATCAATGCCTAAGAAGTAACTTTAAATTAAAAGCAAGACCTATTGACAGTGCCAATGCTTGCTATTTACTTTTACATGGTAGCTGGTTGACTTGTCTTGTTGCACATCTTATCACTCAATTGCGCACACAAGCAAGAAAAGTGCGCACACCAACAATCTATTGCCGCACATGAGAAAGAAAAATTAGAGGGAACATTGCCTAGGAGGCCAAAGCCATTAATCAATATCAATAGCACTAGGCAGTAATGAGCCTCAACGGCCCCACTCATTAAAAAATATCAATGACCCTCAGGAAGGAAAGACCATTAAACTCTCCCTGCTTGGCAACCAGTATGGTTTGCATATGACTTTTCTTTATATCCAGGGGACACGATTCTGAAACAACAGGTCCCATTGAGTGGGTGGGGCTTGAGGAAATGCTGTTTGTTATTTGTCATAGCTGTCCATTTTTAAATCAACATTGCATTCTAGAATACATTCAATTAAACACAAGTCTTAAGCTCCTGAGGGCACAGACTCTGCTTGTTAACCAGAATTGTCTTGTGATTTCTCTTGTCTTTATTTGAATTATTGCAGTGTACTCTAAAGGAGACTTTTAAATCACCAGGACACAAGAAGAACAATATAACTGGTTTATTGTGTCCAGTACAGCAACCCCTGCTATGTCCTCTTCTTTCAGCAATCGCCTGCTCTCTGCCTCTGGAATCCACAATCTAGAATCCAGTGGAGATAGCATCCAGTTGCTGGGACAGTTGCTAGGATACAACATATCTCCCTTTTCTAATAATATAACAAAAACATACCTTAACTCTAAATAACATCACTATTGAAAATACAAATGAATATATAAAATACATACATCAACTCCAAATGGCATTGCATCCGGAAGCATACCGCATATATGGTGAAGTATATAGTCTTTCTGCCAAAATGGTTACGTCTTGATCCGGTTTACCTTACTACTTTCCACTTCTGGTGCTGGATCAGCCCTTGAGACCTTTTAATCAGTTTCCTTTAACCAAACATTGCGTTCTAAATCATTACACAAAGTCACTCTCTGAGTATTCCACCTCCTTCCATCATCCAACCACACATTGTTTCCAACAACTATCTTGACTTGCTTGGGCTTGGACCATTTAGACAACCCTGAGCTTTGACCAACTGTTAGGAAGGTAGGTCCTCACCCAATCACCACTCATGAATTTGCGTGTACTGTTTTTCAACTTATCATTGTGTCTACCTACATTCTTTTCCTGATATTTTCCAATCCTAAATTCCAGATTCCTTTTATCAACACATTTAGTACTGGATTTGTTCATCCATGCAGGTGTCACTTTGCTGCCAGCTTGCCCCACCTTCAGAAGACTAATTGGGTTTTCCTTCATGGCCGTATGAGGCATGTTACGATAACTCCGAAACATTTCCTTAACAGCATTCTTACACTCCTTACCACACATTATGAAACAATAAACAGAGTGTAGCAGGATGTGGATGTTTTGAGACTTAGGGGTTTCCTAAGTAAGATCCCCACTCCTAAGTTGTAGTCAAATCAAGCACAAGCCCTGGTAGCTAAAATCTCTCTTAAAGAAATAGAGGGCGTAGTGAAATCATTGGCCAATGGTAAGGCTTGTGGAGAAGATGCATTGCCGGCTGAAATGTATAAAAAGTTTGCATCAGTTTTAAACCCTGAGCTTTTAAAATTAGCCAATCATATTTCAGAAGGGGGAGAAATCCCTGCATCATTCCGCACTGCAGTTGTGGTTAGTTTTCTGAAGAAAAATAAGGATAAGGAAGATGTTAATTTATACAGGCCTATAAGTCTTATACATGTAGATTATAAGATTATAACTAAGCTTTTAGCAAACTGAATGAGTAGTATTTTAGACTCCATTATAAACCCCGATCAGTGCGGATTTGTACCTGAGAGACAGCTATTTTTTAATACGTATTTTTTTATTGAAGCTCTGAATACTTTTTTAAACAAATAAAAACCGGCACAGGTTATGGTATTAGATGCCGAAAAGGCCTTTGATTTAGTGTGTTGAGAAAGCCTTTTTACTATCCTCGACGAGTTCAGATTTCTCACTAAATGTATTCAGATAATATCTAGACTATATAAAGGAGATTCAGCGCAAATAATTTTCAATTCTAGCAATGTTGGTACTTGCAAGGTGAGCAGAGGTACAAGACAGGGCTGTCTTTTGTCACCCATACTTTTTGCCCTTTTTATAGAGCCATTAGCTATAACTGTCCGAGCCAATGTGAATGTAGTGCCACCATTGAAAGGGATGACTAATCAAATTATATGCCGATGATATAGCGCTGTTTCTCAAACCCAATATGGAGGACCAAAAGAGGGTGTTTGAAATTTTTCAAGAATGTCAATTATTGGGAGGTTATTAGAAAAATACATTAAAAACTCAGATTATATTATGTAATAGCGCACTAGACACTCTACTTATTGAATTCCATCCTTTAGTTAACTCAAAGCCCAAGAGGTATTTAGGGATATATGTTTCAGAAAATGTTAATGAGTTATACTCTTTAAATTTTGTCCCCTTAATAGGTAAGATTAAGTGGTTGCTCGCAAAATGGTCTCATTTACCTCTCTCAATAATGGGCAGTGCTGCTTTGATTCGAATGTCAGTCTTACTTTTGTGCAATTTTCTGTTTGCTGATATTCCCAATGCCCTACAGATTAGGTTTTTTAAAAGAGCTGCAGGGTATTTTCTCTGCCTTTCTAAGGGCTAATAAAATGCCTAGATTGGCAATAGATATATTATGCAGGCCAGTGAAAGAAGGAGGGCTGGCCCTCTCCGACTTGAAAGCATATTATTTTGTGAATTTTCCAGGAATACAAAATTGTTGATTTTTTTACATCTCTCAAAAGCTCCCAAAAAAGTGAGATATAAGATTCTACAGTGGACAATTAAGCTTAAAGAGCAAATGTTTAAGCATTATGATATCCCTCTCATTAATGGGTTGACTTATTTGACAGATATTTATATATTGGGGCTCAATCCCTCTTAGAGAAAAATGTTGCTTCTAGGTGGATGAGTAATGGATGGGATTTTTTAGATATAGAAAATTGGAAATGTTGGAGGGAAGTTGGACCTAATATCAGGTATTTTAAAGAAACAATGCAATGGTCCTTTATCAAGATTAGACATTTTCTATGGGAAATTGATCCCAGTAGTATTTTTGATACTCTGGAGTTAGCAGAGGGCGTGATAGAATCCAGGACTCGCAGATCTATCAGTTGTTGGGCTTCCTCTCTACGGAAAAATAAAAATGCTATGGCTTACAAGAAGGCGCATAATTAATGGCAGTCTAAAGAAGATCTTCAGATTTTAGTAACAACTTGGAATAAGATAAATGAGTTTAATTTTACCCTATTGAAGTGAGAGCATCTGCGGAGAATGCAATTTTATGCCAAGTGGTTACTGAATAGACCCTCGGCCTTTTTGCACAAAATTAACCCTCAAATTTCTGCAAATTGTTTTAAGTGTTTAATGGATGGGGGTTTAGTTGGTCCCATATTATATGGAGCTGTTCAAGATTAGGACAATTTTGGGCTGAGATTGATAAGTATTGTTCTCATACATTAGAATTAGATCACCCAATAGATACCCAGACAGTGGTTTGGGGGTATTCACCAGATCTGAACATTGGCCCCCTGCAAAAAAAGCAATCATATATTATCGTTTTAATAGCTGGATAAATAATTCTTCAAAAGTGGTGATCTGAAGAAATTCTACAATTTCAACATTGGTGGTCCAAATTATGTAGAATCAGGGAATCTGAAAAGAGAAATGCATTAAGATCCGGATCTTATAGTAAATTTTTAATGCGTTTGGTTAGGATGTATATTTATGCAATAAAATGAAGTGAGCGTTTTTTTGGGGGGAAATGTGCAATGTAAAGTTAGTGATTGATTTTTATCAAGCTGTGGGGAGGTGGTTTTCTCTGTTTATGTACGTACGTTTAATAATTGTAATATACCTGTTATTTTAGCAATCAAATTTTAGAAAAGTTTTTAAAAGACTGAAATGATGTAATTAGTCTTTTGATTATGTGATTACTGATTATGTGATTGTTGAACTCTTCCAATAAAAATATTTTTTTTTAAACTCCTTAGCACACTCATCAGCCAGTTGCACAAACTCTTTTAAAACATGATTAAATCTCTCAACTAGACCATTTTCTCTAGGATGATAAACCACAGTGGTATAGTGTGAGGCTCTTCCACATATTTTTGGATTCAACAGCTGTGAAATGAGGCCCATTATCAGTGGCCACACACTCAGGGTGTCCTTCCCTATGAAATACATCTTCACAAAAATATATAATGTTGGATGCCTTTATCTCCATCACAAAAGCTATTTCAGGCCACTTGGGAAAGTAATCCACCAACACTATGGCATATTTATTCTCTATCCCCCTGACATTAAATGGTCCACAAATGCCCATTGTTACCCTCTGCCATGGTTTTTCTGGCAGTTTGGTGGATGTGATGGAGACTCCTCTGATCTATGGGACTTGTCACCGCACATACATGCTACACGATTCCGAACACATCTTTCAATCTCCTTGTCCATACCCGGCCACCAAAAATCATTATGAGCTTTCCTCTTCATGCCCGACATGCAGCTATGACCTTTGTGCAATAGCTCAAGTAATCTGGCTTGCAAACCTAAGGGCACCACCAACCTATCAACTCTTCTGACAATCCCATCTACAACCGACAACTCCGACCACACCATCCTGTAATCAGCATATTCCTTTCTTACACATACCACCTGACTAGTGTTATTGGACAAGCATGTCAACAATTGTCTCATAATATTTTCCTCCAAAATTGCTTGCTTCCCTTCCTCCTCACTTACGGCCCCATTACATGACTCATCAATACTCGCCACCGACCACTCTTCACTATCTTCACCTTCATCATCCATATCGTGCCCCTGCAATGGTAAATGAAATAGACAATCTACATTTATATTCCTACTCCCTGGGACATACTTCAGTACAAAATCATACTCCTGCAAACAGTATAATAATTTAGCGATTCTCGGCTTGCCCTACCTGCAGTGAATATGTCAATCAGCGGTCTATGATCAGTTCTCAACTCGAAGTTAATCCCACACACATATGTCTTGAAATAACTGACACCCCACAAGCATGCCAGTGCTTCTCTCTCAGTAACAGAATATGTAGCTTCCTCCCCTTTAAGAGTTTGTGAAGCGAATGCTCCTTTCCATCTTTCCTCAGCATTAGTACAGTGCCCAACGCATAGGCACTTGCATCCATAACCACAATGATTTGATCACGCGGATCAAAAGGCTTCAGGGCTACCGCCTTCAAATTTCAGATTTTTCTCCTTCAAAAGCTTGCTGACATTCACCAGTCCAATTGAAGTTCACCCCCTTTTTCATCAATACTCTTAAAACATGCACTGTATCAGCAAAATGCTGCATGAACTTAGAATAATATTCAACTAATCCAAGAAAAGAGCACAATTGCTCCTTATGTGCTGGTGATGGTGCAAATTCTATAGCTTTATACACCGAAGAGGAGTGAGAAGTATATAGTAAGGGTATTCCCTATTTTACTATGCAATAAACACAAGGAGAGGAGAGACCCAGTTATTTGTGACAGTGTCTGCCTTGTCTGTATCCGAGACAAGTGAGCGCAATGCACCCAGGTAAATCGGTGCTTGCTTCACAATTTCTCGGGCAGTAAACGTTCTCTGTATTTTGTGTATTTTTTGGAGGGTGTAAAAGTAGAGAGTTCTAGGGTTGGTGTTTCGTATGAAATCTCCCTCTGGCTTTGTTATCCAACCTTCACTTTCCACCTCCTCTACCAAGTTTACAATTTCTGGTTTCAACAATGGTGTTGGATCTGTGGTTAGAATCTTGTAGTTGTGTCTGTCATTTAACAACCGTAAGCATTCAGTTTTGTATGCTTCAGTATTCTGGATGACAAAGCCTCAGCCTTTATCGGCCGGTTTGATTATTATGGTAGTGTCGTTCTGTAGTTCAGTCAAAGCCATCCTTTCCTGTCTGGTCAGGTTCTGAAATGTCTTAATGTTCTTTGTGTCTAAATCCTCAACCTCTGAGTATATTGCTTTTTCAAAAGCGAATACTTCAACCAGTGTGGTGTGTGTCGGTGGATAGTAAGTGGATTTTTTACGTTGTCCTGTCTGTTGAAAAAACAAGTCATCTATGTAATAGGTCTAGTCTGTTTTTCCTTCTAAATGTATTTTCCTTAGTTCTACTTTAAATTTTAATTATGCTGAGTTTCTAGATGTGGTGACAACTATTTTAAGGCAAACACATGGTTTTCACCTAAACAGTTATAGCCTATTTAATAATCTCACTACTGGGGGTGCTCCAAAAATGTATGAGCGCCCACTGATGCCAAATCAGTCCCCCACTTTTTCTCTTTTCAGTTACAACCATACAAGGAAAAGGTCCTATAATTATGGTCTGTATGGTTATGTGCATGTTTTTTACTATTTAACTGCACAGTAAATTAGCAAGTGCAAAAAGCAGGGTAAAAATGAGGTCCTGAGGAAAGCCTACTGACCCTTCACGGGCTATATAAAGGCTGAAACATGTCAACCTATCAGATGCCTGGGAACATTAATTCCTAAAAGGCTATTTTAACACACTCACTCAACCCTGCCTTCACTCACTGCTACCACTCAAAGAGCTCCACTTACAAACGTGTCGAGCCCACCCATTCACGTTCAGTGCCTGGGTGAGGGTCCAATGATGAAGCATGCCACAGGTGGTACCTGTGGGCGAGGACCCTATATATATATATATATCCAAAACAACAAGCTCCTTCCGGGAACCGGAGACCCTTGGAGGGAGGCGCACTGGCCGGCGGAGCATGCCGGTAATCAAAGTTTACAGTCCAACGAGGTTGAGCGCGCACAAAGGCATCAACAGGATGGTAAGGCACACAGGGGATTTATTGCATCATAAACTCTGCGTTACGCGTTTCGGCCGTAAGACGGCCTTGATCACACACCCTTGTGTGATCAATCAATCCCCTTTGTGCCTTACCATCCTGTTGTTGCCTTTGTGCGCGCTCAACCTCGTTGGACTGTAAAAAATATATATAAATATATGTATATATATATATATATATATATAGTTTCATTTTTCACACCATCTCAGAGAAAGTTTACTGTCTGAGAAATTGTGAAGCAAGCACCGATTTACCTGGGTGCATTACGCTCACTTGTCTCGGATACAGGCAAGACAGACACTGTCACAAATAACTGGGTCTCCCCTCTCCTTGTGTTTATTGCACATCCTATAGCTTTAGGTAGTTTCTTTTTGGGCTCCGCTCCAACCGCTGACAATGTATGTCCCAGGTATTCAACCTGCATCACCCCATATTTGCATTTTTCCACACTCACTGTTAAACCTGCTTCTTGCAATTTTTCCAGAACTTCATTTAGGATGCCATCATGACTATCCATATCTGCACCCCAAAGTCAAATATCCTCCTGGAAAAGAACACATTCACTTTGTTGAGATCGCTTTTGTCTTTACCTTGAACCTCAGTGAGTTCCTTAACATATCTAGATGTGTTTTCTATGCGCCTTGCAAAGTCTATGGTATTTTGCAAAGACGGAACCTTTAATTCCAACAACCTCTCCTGAATTTTAATATTGCTAGGTCTGTTAATTTACAGACCTCTTATTATCTCTTCATATAAGTCTTTAAACTTACATGTTGCAGCTAAATTTCTTAGTACTGATATATATTGTTCCACTATCTCCCTCCGTTATTGAGCTCTAGAAAAAAGCGTATGCCTTTCCATTACTATGCTAGTTTTCTTCCCATAATTTTCCTCCAGGGCTTTCATGACTTGCACATACTCATTCGTAGTTACCTTCTCTGATTCTGACCCTTCTTCACCTTCTCACTCTTGGTTGGTTGAAGCAGCACGTATCAGTTTTGGTAAGGTCTTTAAAACCTTCCTGCCCTCAACACCCAAATTGTGTTTTAACAGCGCCATTTTGCGCGATGTCACAAACGTTTCCCCCCTATTGCTTCCAGGTATGTTTTGAAAGATTTGCGCCAGCCCTTCCACACCACAGCTTGATCCCCTGAATTTTGCAAGAATTTCTGATGTGGCATCCATGTTTTCACTGTGTAAGTAACAGCAAGATGTGATTCACTGAAATTATACCACCAGAGACAACAGTTACCTACTAATGGTTAATGCAAGGACAATGCTTTCACAGTTACTAACATTCACTTCATAATATGTTCAATGTCAATGTGTATGCAGCATCAGCAACAGCATTTAACACAATAAACTAAAATAAGCAAAGTAGTCACAATTGTCACTCATGTGCTCAAGTGCTCTCTCACTGGATCACAGGAAAAAACATTTTCCTACAGTTTGCTGTGTTCATATCCTTACATATTTCCGGTACACAGTACACGGCACGCTGAGTTTACAAGATGCACAATGGGTTGGTTGCCCTAGTAAAGTAATATGCCAAAAGACTCCTTTGTACAGGGACTGCATGATCATGTGGGACAGTGTTTGATGAAACTTGCGATTTTACACGACTCCTCTGTATGTGTGCTGCGTGGTCAAGTGGGACAGCATTCACCAAAGTGACAATGTATACGATGTCACTACTTTGCGCAGTCAACCAAGTCACAACACTCCATGGGGCCGCGAGTGTTCAGCTGGTCACCGCTCCAAATCACCATGCCAACAGAAGACTCACGCACCACCCCGCACTGCCACTCTTACTTGCAGGGATGGCACAAGACTTCCACCATGCCACTGAGGCTCGATGTTGCCTACAGTGAGTGGCTTGTGGAAAACACTTGAATAATAACAGGTAGCTTGAGCGTAATGCTCACCCCAACTCGTGCATGCATTGTGTTCATGGGCCGATCGGTACACACGCTGCAAACTTGACAAATTTGCACTCTGGTCCTTCCCAAAACGCAGTAACTCACCAAGGTCGGATCGTCAGCACAACAGTTCTGGAATCGGTCTCCACATGTGAGCAGAGAACCAGGGGTTGTCACAATTTGTTCTCACCATCTGTGAACCAGGTCCAAATCTTCACACTTGTGAAGTGGTCTGGAAATAGGGCATCCCATCCTCATCACCACTTTTAAATCATCAGGACCCAAGAATAACAATATAACTGGTTTATTATGTGTAGTACAACAGTCCCTGCTATGGCCTCTCTCTTTAGCAATTACCTGATCTCTGCCTCTGGAACCAAAATCTAGAATCCAGTGGAGATAGTATCCAGTTGCTAGGATACAACAGAGACGTATCAATGAAGAAGGTAATGCTGAAATTAATTATTAGGAAGAAGAATAAGAGTGAGTTCCAACCAGGCAAAATCTATGATTTATTTTAAAGAAGAAAGGGCAGATCTTTATCTAATTTATTCTCAAATTAGGATAGAGAGGTCCCTACCCCTACACAGACAGATACATTTTAATCATCTTAAATATCACTTTCTTTCAACCTAACAATGCAACCACACATAATCTTAATACACAGCAATGAAACACAATCTCCATGGACAGCTAGAATTCAGTATAGAGTTCAGTGGAAAGAAGAGGAGGGTATTTGTTAAGCTCTGTCATCACTAGCTTCAACACTTGGCTAAAAAATGCAGCTAATACCTCTGCCACATTAAAGACACACTCCCCGTCAGAGCATAAACCCCATGCTAGTTGGTATACAGACTGCCTCAGACTGCTTTAGACAGCTTAAATGGAATTACAAACAACTTGAGTGGCACTGACGCAGCTCACTTAACATTTATGATCATGCACCTTTAAGTCAGAGCTCCATAATAATTCCCACAATGCAGATAGACCAGGCATCTCTCCCTGACTTCCTAGATCCAGGAAGGTGTCAATTCCACTAAGACTTTTTTCACCATTGTAAAGGAATTAATCACTCCCACTCCCTCTGCCTCTTCTTGCTCCTTCCCCTCAGCCCAGGACCTTTGCTATGGCCTTCCTAATTATTTCTATGATATGATCAAGCAGATTTAGCTTTATTTCTCACCACAACTCACTCTACACTCTCTGGACTTCACTAGTTTGCCATCTTCAAGGGCAGCTATCCCCAGCCTGACTCCCCTCATGAGAACCACGCATTTAGTTAAATCTGGCTACCTTGTTGACCCTTGTCTGCACTATATCTTTTCTCTCTGTCATGAACTCAATGGCCTCAAACTAACCACTGTTTTTAACCTCTTGTATTGACTGCTGCTTACCTCATTGAATAGAAATATGCTATGGTCTTGCCACTGTTTAAAGAGCCTTTTACTGATCCTATGACCTTGTCCTACTACAGACCTACCTCCCTCCTTTCTTCCCAGTCAAAGTCTTTGAAAAAACTAGTCAACCAGCATCACACAAGTTACCTCGAGACTCACCTTCTACTCGATCTCTCGCAATCTGGCTTTGGAGCCATTCATAGCAAGGAAATTGCTCTCCTTGCCACCACAGATGCCCTCCAACTTATCATCCATAAGGGTGCTGCTCCTGATCTTATCCTTTTGGATATTTTGGCGGCCTTTGACACAGTATTGCATGCCATTCTACTGTGGGCCTTTTCAATGCAGGTATCTGTCTTTCTCCTCTTCAATTACTTTGTTCTTTCCTGTCTCACCTGACCCAATCAGTATGTCTCCCACCATCTCAATTTGATGCTACCAAACGTTTGTGCATGGTCCCCCTGGGATCTTCCCTGAGCCCCACATTGTTCAATGTTTATATGACAGCACTGCAAACACAAGGAGATGATGGACGGAGTGCTGAAAATTTTTCAAACACTCACCTCCAGTCACAGATCTGGGTAGACAGCACTGGCATGTATCGTTGGATATTTTGGTTTTAATATTGTCTCTTAAGCCAATTTAATATTATCTCTTAAACCAAGAAACACCTGGACCTCGGAAACTACAACAACAGCTTCTTCACGTCCTCTCCGCGATTAAGCAAAGGACCCTTCACCTGCCACCACTGCCTCTTTTCCAGCTACTCCGGACCTCCGGCATGCACCAGACCCCACGCCACCTCCAACATGAGGACCATGAGCAACCAGGAACCACTCCATTGTAAACTGCTCAATGCCCACTCCCTCTGCTGGAGAACCTCAACAACATTGGCTTCACCCAATTAGTCACTGAACCCATGCACGAAGCCAGACACACACTCGACGCCATCTTTACCTCCAGCGACAGAGTCAAATTCACCCCACGCCACAGTACTCACCTGGACCAACAACGCCATCGGTCACTTTACCATTTCCGATGCCCAGAACACCTCTGTCAAGCACCACAGCTCCACCCACAGCAGCTGGGGCAAGGTCACCAAGACACAGTGGACTCAGGCCCTTGGTACCACGCAACCTGAAACCTCAGCAGATCTCGACAGGGTTGTCCAGGACTTCTCCGCCTGGATCAACAATTGTGCCGACAAGCTTGCCCTGCTGAAACCTGAAAAAACCAGCAAAACTACCCGACTGGTACATCCCAGAGCTCAGAACCACTAAGTGCAACTGCTACTGGCTAGAGAAGAGATGGCGCATCACCAAGGACCTCTCCGATAGAGCCGCCGCCGCCCAGAATGCTGCCCTCAGAGACTACTACCGACACATCAAGAAAGCCAAGTGAGCATCCATCACTCAACGCATCGACCCCGCGGCAAACCACACGAAGGAACTCTTCAAAATTATCAAGAAATTCTCCAACCCCTCGGTCACAGAAAACACCATCCACCCCTACTAAGCACTCTGCAACACCCTCTCCCACTGCTTCCATAGCAAGCTTGCCACCATTTACTACAGCTTCGATCCTCAACTGACCATCCTCGACTTCGACAACCGCAATCAACCAGCGAACACCAGCCGAACGATAACCACCTGGTCCCCGCTCACCACTCAGACCACCACAATCATCATGCCATCCATTCACTCCAGGATGCCCACCGACCAATGCCCCACCCATCTCTCCAACCTCTGAACCATCCCCATCAGCACAGAACTCACCAGCATCCTCAACACCTCCATCTCCACAGCAACCTTCCTAGACAGATGGAAACATGAAGAGGTCAGACCACTCCTGAAGAAGCCCCCCGCCCACCCCAGTGACCTCAAAAATTACCGACCCATCTCCCTGCTTCCCTATCCAGTCAAAGTACTCCAGAAAGCCATCAACCAACAGCTCTTCAAATATCTGGAACTCAACCACCTACTCGACGCCTCACAATCTGGATTCCCCACCAACCACAGCACAGAGACTGCCCTGAATGCCACCACAGGTGATGTCTGAGCCCTTCTCGCCCATGGAGAAACTGTGGCCCTGATCTCCCTTGACCTCTTGGCTGCATTCAACACTGTATCCCACCACACCCTAATCGACAAACTCCACATACAGCAAAACATCCCCAAGTGGATCGCTTCCTTCTTCTCAGGATGCACATTGAGCATCAGACTGCCTCCCTTCACCTCTGCACCCAAGGACATCACATGCGTCATACCCCAAGGACCATCCCTCAACCCCACCCTGTTCAACATCTACATGACCCCCCTCACAGTTGTTGTCAGATCCCACGGACTCACCATAATCCCATACGCCAATGGCAGCCAACTCATCCTCTTGGTCACCGAGGACCCCTCCAACACCAGAACCAACTTCTGCAGCGCCATGACCGACGTAGCCAAATGGATGAGGGACAGCATCCTCAAACTCAACTCCAAAGAAACAGAAGTACTGATCTTATGGAAGAACACCTCTGCATGGGACCACAGCTGGTGGCCAGCAAAACTTGGACCAACACCCACACCACCAGGCCATGCATGCAACCTCAGCATCATCCTCGACAGTCAACTAACCGTGAAACGACAAGTCAATGCGGTCACCTCCTCTTGCTTCCACATTCTTTGCATGCTCCGCAGACTCTTCAGATGGATCCCAATCAGCACCAGAAAGACAGTTATGCAGGCCCTCATCACCAGCCACCTCGATTATGGAAATGCTCTCAATGCCAGAATCTCCACCCAGCTCCTCAAAAGACTCCAGACCATACAGAACACCAGGGTCAGCCACATCCTGGACCTACCCAGATGAACCCACATCACTCCCCACCTCAGAAACTTTCACTGGCTACCCATTCAGAAGAGATGCCAGTTCAAGATCCTCACACATGCATACAAGGCCCAACACAACCAAGGAACATCCTACATCAACCATCGACTGAACTTCCACCTACCCGCAAGACACGTGTGATCTGCCTCTTTCGCCCTTGCACACCCCCCCGCATCCTTCACAGCCGCAAAGGGGCTGCTCCTTCTCCTATATTACTGCCGGGCCCTGGAACCCACTGCCCCTCCACCTTCGTAGAGCACACTACCTGGTGGACTTCAGAAAGAAGCTGAAGACCTGGCTTTTTGATAGAGACACAGCACCACCAGAGCCCAGATACCCTTTGGAGTGACAGTGTTGCGCTATATAAATGCGGACTCCTTGCCTATTTTTTAGCTGAGATTATAAGAAGATTGTTTAAAATTTCAATATACCTTTAAAAAATACAATACCAACACATTTCAGGCCTTTCTTACCTCTTTGGGAGTCTTGGAATAGTCAAAATTGTCACAAATTTAGGAGTGTGATGGTTAGGAGGTAGCATTTGTACGTGCATATGGCACCACTGGTAGGGAAATTGGGTGGTGCAAGAGCACTGGCTACCTGAGAAATATTTGGGCCAGGCACTTTTTTTTCTTTTTACAAATTAAGGACTGGCTGGCTCCCAATGCTTGAAATAAACTTCTCCTCTCTATTCGTTCTGCTGGATCTCTCTCAGAATTTAGGAAGAAACGTAAAACCTTGCTCTTCTTATGATCTCGGTTTCAACCCTGAGCCAATAACTTTCTGCTCTGCGGCAGGATACCTTTACCGGTGACATGCACAAGTTACAAATAACATATCATAACAGGACCCTGCTGGATTTAATCCACACACTGTTTGGAATACTAATTAATTAATTTATTTCAGTGCAGTTCTGCCATCTCCAAATACGCACTACCATTACAAAATTAATAGCTTATTTTGCAAAATGAACTTTACTTACAACTCAAAATTCCCAGTGTAGAATTGCCAAAATCCCAAAATATGTACAAAGGAAATAACAAGACAAATATTCAACAGTATTGGTCCAAAATTTCGAGGAGTAACAGAACAATATAAATTTGGTTATTTCCTTATAAGCTTAGGGGTCATTATGATGGCGGGCGGATCGCCCCCGCCGGGCCGGCGGTAGTCACCGCCGGCCCGGCGGGGGCGATCCGCCCGCCATCCGTAAAGCAAAGACCCCCCACCATATTATGATGGCTGGGGGGTCCGCCAGAAAGACCGTCCGCCGCTTTTCCGCCGGTCAACTCGTCGACCAGCGGAAAACAGGGATAATATGGTGGCGGTGTCTCCAAGACACTGCCATCCATATTATGATGCCAGAGGAGATCAGCCTTTCGATGGCGGCGTTGCCGCCATGGAAAGGCATACGGTCTTTTCATTTGGGGGCCCGTTGCGGGCCCCCAGGATGTTGGGGGGGTGGGGGTGCACATGGGGGCATTTGTATGCACAAGGTGGCAGGCACTGCGCGGTGCATGTCACGTTGTGCATGCAAATGCACGACGTGCATTCACAGCATTGTGGCGGGCGGTGCGGTGAGCACCGCCCGCCACAATGATGTGAATAGGGCTTGCCACGGTGGCGGTGGCATCGTAATATTGGGTGCGGGACCGCCGCACCCCTTGCGGACGGTCACGCATTCCGCTGCGGTGGCGGGCGGACTTTCTCCGCCCGCCATCGTAATGACCTCCTTATTTCGTTACAAAATCAGCCCACACATGGCATCAATCTAAGACTTTCTTTGCAATCATTTGCCACTATTCCATTCAATTTCCATATATTGTGTGACAGCAGTGTCTCTTCAGAGGTTATAGAACCACATTGAAATAAAATAATTAATTTGTATTCCAAAGGGAATGTGGACTAATTCATGGCAGGCGCCGGGTGCAGGTTGGGAAAGTCGTTTAAGGTCTGTGTTCTCTATTTTGAAATAATTCAAGAGCTTTTTCTGATTGGTTTGAACATCGCCCCGGCTTTGCAAAAGCAGGTGTATGGCACCATGTTGGAGGTATGTAAATCCATGTTTGAGCTTTCTAAATAAACAAACAAAAAGATTTGTTTTGCAGTTCGTAGCATAATACACTAATATGTAGGTGAGCATTCACCATGCTCTTTTCATTAGCTGCACACACACGCACATTAAAATCCTTCCTTAGCTGGCTTGAAGCGTTTATACAAAACAAAAAAGAAATCAGGTGTATTCAAGAGCACTGGTTTTTGTATTAAGGAATATGGAGGTTTCAGCCCTTATCCCAACTCTGCTTTAAAATGTATATAAAATAATTGACTCACAAAAAGACCCGTTTATCAAGAGCCATGATGCCATCTCTCAGTTGCTGTGCACTCTCCTCACCTTAGTGCAGACCAACTCCCTTGACCCTCTGTAGTGTAGCTCCTATTTCCCTAATAGGCTCTGCGCATTGGAATAATATATCCTATAGGTTTGACATAGGACTAAGGTCAGTATGTCCCTATCGAGACTATTAAACTTAATTACTTGTGCCAGCTAGCTCAGAGGCCACTAGAAACTCCTTGACAACAAGAAGGGAGTAGTTTCTGGCAGCCGCAAAACATGACCACTGTGTTTCCCTTTAGAATCAGAACGTGTCCCAGAGTCGTGGAAACAATAGATAACTATTTCACTCAGCTCAGTCGTGCATGCTTAGTTTTCTCCAAGTTACACAGAAAGAAATAGACGGGCGTTTCAATAAAAGATTTATTGAACAGTCTTGTTTCTGGTGTAAGTAAAATGTGCTGTTACGATCACAAGACAGTATGCGAGATAAATGATGTACAGTGTGAGCAGTAGAAATAAATAATACTGCGAGAGCATTATCTTTTAGTACATATGCATTTACATAAATAACACAGACTAAAAATGCGAGTACTCATACGATGTGTTTCTAATCTAGTTCTACCCCAATGTACCTAACCTAACCTAGGTATAGGAAGAGGTATGAAGTATCTGAAGTATTCCTTGCTATGGTATACTAAGAGTATGTTAAGCCTAGTATGCCTAGTATGCCAAGAGTCCCTCTAGGTTCTAGTCTGCTCCATACCTGAAGAATGAGAGAGGTAGGAATCTCTTTGCCAGACTCGAACTCCAACACCCCGCAAGGGAAGTCAGATCACTGGAAGCTGGACTCTCTGCGTGCAGGGATGACAGCGTCTTCTCAGTGCGTCAGGCCGGGAAACGGGCTCCTCTGAAGTCGAGGTCTCCTCTGATTTACAGGGGCTAGGGAAGGTATATTTATACCTGAGAATTACCTCAGAATGTTAGCATTGACGTGAGTCGGACAGCGGAAGACGTCATGAATGAACCCCTAAGGAATAATGGTTCATGCATAATATTTGAGTCCTTGAAGAAATCAATAGTCCTGGACTAGGGAAACTCCCGCAGCCTAAGGGTCTGTTCTTCAAGAACTCGTTGTGACGTTAGGGTGGACGGATGTCAGAGACCATGCCTGTATTTGGAGTGCACGGTTTAATGCCTAAATAAGGGCTGGGATTTTATGCCTATATAAGGGCAGGGCGAATTGTGCCTATATAAGGACATGATACTGGAAATCCCGTTTATGGACACCCTAAGAGGAATACAACACCCACTCCACTTTCGTGTGTACGATAATACTAAAATGCTAAACATTTAAAATGCTAAACATTAAATGGAGTACTGCATATTAATAAATATTTCTTAAAAGTATTAAAAAACATATTAAAAATGCAAAAGGTACTGTACATATCCAGCAATGATTTTCATTTCTGGCATAAATTTCGAAATTAAATGCAATTGGAATGAAAATAAGCAGTAATATTTACATATGACAAAAATGATCGATAAGTTGTTCAAAAATCAAAGTCATTTCATGTCATGAAAATTAATGAACCGTTCTAGACACACAAGATGACTAAGTGTCCGTGGAAGTACTGCGAAGTCTGTACTATAAGGCTAGTTCTACTTTAAGCAGATTGAAGTGCCATTTTCGTTCGAAAAAATGGGACAAAAGTTCAAATTTGGTAGAGTTCCAAGTTTTTTGAAAATGAAGGCCAAATTGTTACTGCATCTCTGGAACACTGTATGCTGAATCAGAGTCAGTTTACGGGTCTGGTGTAAACATGAGATCATCTATTTCTATAGACAAAACATCATCCACTGTAGTTGGTGTCAGTTGGAACACCTCGTGTAGCAGATTAATTGCACAGAGATGTGAAGCTTCGCTTCCAGCATAGGATGCCGCAGCAAAGTTCGCGTCCGTTGTTACCTGTGTGCCTGTAGATCTTTCTCGTACCTCAGCAGCAGCCGGAAGCGTCTGTGAGATCTCAATGAATGCTGACATCAGGATTGGTAGCCTCTGGGGACAACACAGAGCATGGGCCATAATCGGGACCAGCAGAGTATCGACATCCGTTGGCGTAGCTGATGGAAATGTTAGACAGGTGTCCAACACGCATTCTTCACCGCATAGCAGGCATCGTAGAACAGGTAAGATGCAATCTTGCCAGATTGGTCTGAATGACAGGAACCAAGTTGGATTCAGGTCCCGTAGACGGGTCATGCCCAATAGCTGTACTATTCGCTCACAGCACTTTCGTTCAAGGAGAGCTTTCTCCATTTCGCTCGGAGTGATGTCTGCGAATAGGCTGGCCATAGCGCAATAGCAGGAAGAGAAATAGAATTCTGGCAACAAGTGCTAGAATTAATGGTATGCCACCAAACACCGAATGTGCAAAGTTCTGGATGATTCCGAGTATTGCCTGGAAAGGTGCTAACAGACCGGTGCAGATGCTCTTAAATACATGTACAATTCCTGTTGTATCAGACATGTTAAAGATACGTGTTATCATTTCAACGAAATGTATAGGGCAGTTTGTACGTATTAAAGTCTGTATCTCAGCCGAAGTCCTTGCTACTTGTAGATCAAAGGTTTCTTTGGCTGAGGTCAAAGGCACTGTTTGCTGTAAAAGCATGGCTTTCATTCTGCTCAAAGTATCAAATCTTATAAAAGAGACGTTCAGCGAAGGCCATAGAGGCGACTCCCTGACTGTGTCTATTGGGGCAAACAATACTTGCATACAGCAAGTGACCCTGGAGTTGACCGTTACTAGATATGGGATGCCTGGCAACATGCCACAGCAACTCTGAACATGAGGTAACTCCCATTAGAAAGTTGTCCAAACGTCGGATTAATCACAGCAGCTGGTGTACCCTGCTGATGGCAAGACAAATTTGCCACAGAACCATTACAAGCCCCGTGTAAATAAATGTCCTGACATATAAGGGAACCGCTCAGTGCACGTTTACAATGTGTACCGCTTAAAAACACTTCACGATCCCCACTCCAACATCTATATGTATACGGTAAATCCCAAGATGTCTTAATGTATTCCTTACCCAACCTTTCATATTTGCCTGCTTGCATTTGTCTGAGGCAATACTGAAACTGAAAAGTACTCACAGGTAATGTTATTTTGCCATGAATAAGCCATTCTGTAGCTGGGTTTTCTGCCACTGTGAATGGTAACTTTTCCAGTTTTTCAATGCTCAGCACTGTATACGTTGCTCCTCTTTGTGCCAGTTCGATCTGTTTATCAGTTAGATTGTATTCTGCAAACAGAGCCGACGTGTTGATGAAACGCCAAGGCACATAGCCCGCTCGCAAAGATTGCAGCATCCAGCTTAATAACATAATAGAACGTAATTGAGACTGGCCTTGCTGTAACATCGCCAAATCTTGTTCTAGTATGTCGATAGCAGAGGATACAATGCCATCCAATGAATAAATTCTGGAGGATAAAGTTGTTAACCCATTGTCGACCACAGAGATTGTTTTCTCTAAATTAATACGATCAAGTTCACGTATTCGTTCTGCAGCCTCGATCTGTGATACTTTCCATGCTTCATTAAAGGCAGCATAAATGCCGGCATATATGAAACGTTTTTGACGCGGTTGTCTTGGTCCAAGCAAGAATTCCTTAAGGTCTGCGTCCTTTTTAAGTAAGGTTAAGTGTTGTTTCACATCCTGTAGTGTAGAGTTATGCAGCCAATCGAGGCATAATTTTCCTACACTGTATGTTGTTACTACCCCCGGATGTTGTCTTTGGACGTATCTTGAGTCTGGCCTATGAATAGTAAAGCCCTGAGTTTTATTCAGGAATCTTTCCTGACAGTTATTCGTGTCTGTGGGCCAGATCAACCATTTTTTCCAATCAGGATTAGATCTGTTGAGTTGTAGTATATTGTCAACTGTCACCACTGCCTGTGTAATATTATCAATGGCAAGTGTTGGTACAGAAGGTGTGTTCATCTCTTTGATCTTGGCTAGTCCAAGACAAGATGTTTGTTGGATGGTTTCATTCAAAAACATTATTTGTTCTGGGATGATACAGGCCCTAAATAAAGCTTCTATCCCCTGCACTTGCCATTCTTTAGTACCCCACACAGTTTTTGTGTCCATTGTGTCTTTCCAAAAGTCGAAACCCTGTCTAGACAGTTGGGCATTAAATAATTCAGAGTAAATCAGTTTTGTATTCGTTAACATAATTTTCAGCCCTGTCTTGTTTACATTTTTATAGTAAAACATTTCTGCATCAGATGTATTGTAACCTAAAAAATATGGAAACTTGTTGGCAAATGTTTTTGAACTACCGTGTGGTGGTGTAGGACAATGCTCCCATTGGTTAAACATAAACACATTTCTTGGATATGCAGATTTATGCAAATAATGATGACCATAGTGGTTATAACAATACATTTGTTCATAGTCTGATGAACCCTCTAAATATTCATGTTTAGAAAATGCAGCAGATTTTTCTAGGTCAAACATTATGTCATTCACAGTCTCAAAGTCCCAATCATCTGAATAGGTACTGGACGTAATTAGATCACTTAGTGAAATTTTAAACAAATGTGGAATGTTCAATTGTTCCGTCGGACCGAAGATTTCAAAATCTGTTTTGTCCCACACTATACCATCCTGTATAGGAACAGCTGTGATGTTCACTGCTTACAAGTCTCTTGCTTCACGATGGGAAGATTTATGAGGTTTCAAAAGTACGTACACATCTTTTCCTTCAGTGTTCACATGGATGTATCTGCCACTTATAAGCAAGCTCACAGTTGTTACCAAAGCTAGCCAGAGCAGGAAAACAAAAAGTCCAGATGTAATCCAGAGTTCAATCCATGGAGAAACCAAATAAGTCTTTTTCAGAAAGTGAAGAAAGTCTTGTACTTGCTGCTTGAATTTCAACGATGCTGGCGTCGTTTCAGGTTCACTCGGATCTTCTGAGAACGTATCAAAGTTAATGAAATAGCCAGAAGCAGTTCTGTCGATTGTTGGAATTGCATCAGGATTTGTAGAAATCACTGGAACCAGTTCATCACTTGCCACGTTGGTGTAGACAGGTGTATTTGGACGAACTGTTACTTGGTTTTCAAGAGGGATGAGTTCCATAGCGTTGTTGCTTAGTCCTCCATCTGTTACAGCTGAATTCTCGATTGTTATCAGTCTTTCAGTCTGAACCTCTTGGATAGTAGCGAGAGGAGTGCGTCTGCTACTAGGTCGGAGTCCACGAGGCCTATTTAGTATTGGCCACATACTGTGGTTTGATGAGGTCGATGGACACAAATCTTTTCTCCTTTCTTCCAGCAAGGGGCGGCAGAAGTACTGTTCTTGTTCCTTGAACTGCTAGGACAGGTACTGGTTGTCTGTAAGAAGGTCCAAATTCCTTCTTGTCCGCAATCTTTTCTCTGACTAGATCCCCAACTTTTGGAATCCAGACAGGCCTTGCTGGGACCGCCGATTTTTCCCCAGTGGTGGTTGGCTGTAGGAATACGTTGCTTTGTTTAGTTCTTAATTTATTGAGTTCCTGTAAAACAGCCAAACGATCTTTGATATCAAACGGTTTATTTTCCACCACTGTGCCTACGTGTTCAAGGTCTGGTACCCACATTCTTGTCCCAAATAGGACCTCATATGGAGTGACCCCCTAGAGAACTTCTTGGCAGATTATTCAATGAGCGTTGAACCCCACTAAGGTGTTTGACCCACCCATCACCCGAACCTAATACCCTAGCTGTTATAGACTGCTTTATGTCCCGGTTTTTCCTTTCCACAACCGAATTTCCCTCAGGATGGAATGGAGAGGAGTACCGCAATGCAACGCCCAGACTGGCCATGGCTTCTTTGTAAGCCCGAGAGCTAAACGCAGGACCTTGGTCAGAATGTAGCGTGCCTATTGCGTATGTGCCGATAAAGACTCGCAAATCTTTTATAACAGTTCGAGCGTCAGCCGAGCGCTGAGGCCATAACCATAGGAACCTAGAGCAGGAATCCACTGCAACCATGATATATTTATAGTTACCGTCCCTTTGCAAGGGACCGCAGTGGTCCAGGTAAACACAAGCTAATGGTTTGTCTGAAATTAACAGGGGTGTCTGCGCAGGACGTTTCACTGTTGAGACTTTCATCTGTTGGCAAATATCACATTCTAAAACATAGTTTTTAGTTTGTTTCCGAATGCCAGGCCACCAATATCTTTGCTTGAGTAAAGATACTGTCGCTGAAACACCTGCATGGGCAGAAGCTATACCTTCATGTGCTGCTAGGATTAGTCCTATTCTGCGTTCCTTGTTTGGAATTACCCTATCCCCCACTCCAGGGATTTGAGCAAAAGGAACGTTGTTCGCATCAATTACATAGGAGTACTTGAGTGGAAACTTTTTTGGTAACGCTGCACTGCTGCCTTTGCTTGATGCATTGACAGCCAACATTATCTCACCGTCTATTTTTGTTTTTGAACGAGTGATCGCAGCTACGGAAGCCGTCTGAACAGCCCCCTTTGCGGCTTCATCAGCCAATGAATTCCCTGCAACGTGAATGCCATCACGTTGATGACTCAGTGTGTGGATCACGTGAGCCTTTGGTAGTTCGTTTTTCAACTGAACTACTTGTTCCCAAAGCATTTTGTGCTTTATTGTGCCACCTTTCACATCTTTGAAACCATTTTCAAGCCAGTTTTGTATATAGTCATTATACGACTGAACACAGTAAAAGGAATCGCACACTATTAGTGTGGGGAATTCTCGATCTGTACTTTCAAGTGCCAGTTTGAATGCTTGTAGTTCAGCTCGCTGTGCTGTACAATCTCCTAGAGACTGAGTTTTTGTGACCATAGGTCTGAAGATGCCATTTTGCATGCGACCTTTAATGATTGCACACGCTGCACTGTAAGCCTGTAACCCTGTTGCAGGTTGTGCGGATCCGTCAGTGTAAATTATGAATTCGTACTGATCGAGAGGCAGAATTTCAGTAGGCAGAGGACATTCTTGTTCATATTGCAGGAATGCTTGTGTTTTTAAATCTGGATCAAAAACATATTCAACATCTGTTGCAGCAAGAGAATTAACCCATTGTATCCATCTTGGATGTAATGCTTTAGCATTTGGAATGCTTGCTTTTGTGACCGCTTCTAAAGCCGGTACTGGGGTTACGACAATAATGCGTTTCCCTTGGGCTAAGGCTCTTTCTTTTGCTACAGCGGTTTGAACTGGTGTTAGAATTTTTTCAGTTGAACTGAAGCGCATTTCCGCTTGTCTGTACAAATGGGATTTGTATGCGATTGGTATTTTCTCAACCTCATTGAAGGTTAAGTAGGTGAATCCACATTGACCCGAAATTATTCGGATCACCAAATTTCGTTGACTTACGCGTGTTTGTAAGTGATTTGTTGCTAACATGTTAGCCTGGAGTGAACGCAAGATTTCTGTGTGTTCCGGTGTCCAGTTTCTGATCAAAAAATCAGGTTTGATTAATGCGTAGAGAGGTTTAACCCTTTCTGCGTAATTTAGAATGTATGTTCTTCCAAAATTTAGGAAACCCAGGATGGATTGTAAGTTTTTTAGCGTTTTTGGAGGTTGGAGCAGCGCACACTTTTCTAAAAAGTTAGCTGCCAAGCTCTTGCCTTCACTTGAAAGTTCATATCCAAGAAATAGGACATTGAGATGGGCAATTCTGGACTTTTTAAAGTTGAACTTGTAGCCCTCAGAGGCGAAACCCAGTATAATGGTGCTCACCCTGTTCAAGTGTTTTTCCAGGTCATCGCCTGTCAGATATATGTCATCGACATAGGACAATGCCTCATTGTCATAAATTTGTAGTAACTCCGTTACCCTCGCTGAGAATAAACCTGGGCTGTTCTTGACCCTTGTGGGAGTCGACAAAAGTGACGCTGGGTCCCCATTATGGAGAATGCTGTTAAGTAAATGCTTTCAGGTGCTATGTTTTGACAAAAGAAACCATTTGAGATGTCTAATGTTGTTTTATATTTTTTACGCACAATGTTATTCATTAATGCTGTGCTATGTGCATTTTGCACTGCAAAAGTTTTTGAACAAGTGTTTAAGTGTCTGTAATCCAAAACTAGACGAAATGTATTGTCTGGTTTGGAGACAGGAAACAAAGGATTGTTCATTGAGGAGGTGCATGTTTCAATCACCCCTTGATATTCAAGTTGATCTAAGATCTCCCTGACCTGTTTTTTAGCTTCTTGCTTTATTGGATACTGCCGTTGTGCAGTTGGTTCATGTTTCAGATGTATTTTATGGTGAGGTGAGTCCTCATCCCATCCTACATGATTTTTATATAATGCTGGGGCCTGGGCCACTGCCCATTTCCTGGCATATGTATATCTTAGATGCATTGGTATATGATTGGAGAAGGCAGGCATAATTATGTCCTCGCCATGTGGGCACTCCCTGACAAATTGTGGTGGCCAGTCCTTTTCTGCTAGAAGTATGTCATAGCCCTTTGATAGTCTTTCCCAAAAAAGTGCTTTCACCTGTCTAGGTTTGTCTCCCTCCATCCGGAGTGTTATGTCATATAACGTTTGTGGAGTACTAACCCTGGTGTCTACAGTCTCAACCGTGATGTACTCATTCAAGTCCACTATCTCCAGAAGTTCCTTCAGGTTCTGGCGAGCTATTGTGACTTCTGCTGCACTGTCCAGCATTGTCTGAGCCCATTCTCCGTTCTTGAGTTGTGTTCTCAGTATTCTCGGCATGTCTTATCTTTAGACCTGCTACTTTCTTTTGGAGAATTGAGGTTTTGCTTTAGTTTTTGGAGCGTGTTTGTCGTCTTTCGATTTCACGCGTTCTTCTCTATGTTCTGATTGTCCTCTTCTTTCCGAAGTCTGTGATGAGATCTTAAAGGGACGAGAGGAACGTGTATCAGTATCTTGATACCTGTCAGGTTTTCTCAAATTATCCCTATTCCTGAGGTTATACCTCCTTTCAGAGGGCTCCTTTTGAGGAGACCTACCTCGGGATTGAGAATGTTTCTCGTTTGAATTTTGTTTATTAGTATCCCACTTCTTTTTAGAAGATGTAGGAGTTTGTTTAATTGAGTCCTTCTCAGGACTTTCAGATAGCTTCGGCTTCACTGGTCTTCCACTCAAACTATCTCTGCCTAATTCTGCATAAGATTGTTCTATAATTCTGGGTAGCTCTGTTTGATGTTCTGTAACATCAAATTCCCTTAATTTTTGGCGGATCGCCACTGCTACTGCCTCCCCTTTAATATTAGATAATATTATTGTTGAGACCTGGTCGAAATTTTTCAGTAATTTCATACCTAAATTTAGAGCAGGCTCTGCCCCGTATTCATTTTGAATTTGTTTCAGGACATCAGGTATTACCGCAATTGACGGAATGCCATGTGTTTTAGTATAGATGGCAGCAAAGACTGAGCCCCAAGTGGTGCAGTCTTCCAGTTGTGGTGTGATCCCCATTGGTAAACTGATTGTCAGTATTCTGTGTTTCTCATATGGGCTAGTATTTGGAAATACTGCTTCGATTTGAGTAATTTTTTGAGCTATCCAGAAAGGAATTTGCTCACGTTTTGTGGGCATTTTACCCATGACTGCGTATAGAGTCTGTGGTGTAATTTCTAGTGTATTCCCCTGTTGGGGAGTTGGATTTGGAAGTGTTAATGGTTGCTGGACTGTAAAAGTCCGCATGACATATTGGACCAATTGTCTGTAGATTTTTATTAATTCTTGTATTTGAACAAGTAAGTCCTCATCTGACATTATATCCAGTTCAGGATGAGGTCTGTAGCCGGCTAGAATCGGCCATGTTGCTCCTGGTCTACCTAGTGGACCGAGCCTGGTAATGTTTCTGTGATGTTTTAGGGCGCCTTTAAACCAGAGCTGATGCTCCTGGTATGTTAATGGAATCTCTATATCCTCGAAAGGAATGTATTCCTCTGGTGGTTCATCTTCTTTGTAGAAGTGAAACATGTGTGTTACTGGATTGGATTCAGGAAATATTACCCATGAATAGAATACCTCTGTCTGAAAAGATTTGTGTGCCTCTATCACGAAAACTGCTCTACCTTCTCTTGGTGGTAGGCCATGTTTTATGAGTTTTAGAGTGATGGCTCTTCTTAAGTTTGGAGCGATGTCTATAACACCCTCCTCGGTTTCATTTAAACCTGTAATGTTAAAAGCTGCTGCTTGGGCTGGATCAGCCGCAGCTACACTGTTTCCGGCGTCTTCATTCATTTTGCTTTTTTGAAAAATGTAGAACAAGTTTCAAGGAAACAAAGATAAGGTGCACAATATTTTGGAACACTGTATCCTTCAACGTTGAGCAAACCAAACAGCTAATATATAGGGTACTGCCCTATGTAGCCGTGGCGGATACTTAACCCTGCCCCCTCCAGACGTCTTTTGGAGTATACGGGTAGGGATCTCTTGAGAGAAAAAGCACGGCTGAGTTACTCAGTATCTAACGTTGAATTACTGCCTTACCAAACCGTTGGGCGCCATGTAGTGTAGCTCCTATTTCCCTAATAGGCTCTGCGCATTGGAATAATATATCCTATAGGTTTGACATAGGACTAAGGTCAGTATGTCCCTATCGAGTATATTAAACTTAATTACTTGTGCCAGCTAGCTCAGAGGCCACTAGAAACTCCTTGACAACAAGAAGGGAGTAGTTTCTGGCAGCCGCAAAACATGACCACTGTGTTTCCCTTTAGAATCAGAACGTGTCCCAGAGTCGTGGAAACAGTAGATAACTATTTCACTCAGCTCAGTCGTGCATGCTTAGTTTTCTCCAAGTTACACAGAAAGAAGTAGACGGGCGTTTCAATAAAAGATTTATTGAACAGTCTTGTTTCTGGTGTAAGTAAAATGTGCTGTTACGATCACAAGACAGTATGCGAGATAAATAATGTAAAGTGTGAGCAGTAGAAATAAATAATACTGCGAGAGCATTATCTTTTAGTACATATGCATTTACATAAATAACACAGACTAAAAATGCGAGTACTCATACGATGCGTTTCTAATCTAGTTCTACCCCAATGTACCTAACCTAGGTATAGGAAGAGGTATGAAGTAGGTGAAGTATTCCTTGCTATGGTATACTAAGAGTATGTTAAGCCTAGTATGCCTAGTATTCCAAGAGTCCCTCTAGGTTCTAGTCTGCTCCATACCTGAAGAATGAGAGAGGTAGGAATCTCTTTGCCAGACTCGAACTCCAACACCCCGCAAGGGAAGTCAGATCACTGGAAGCTGGACTCTCTGCGTGCAGGGATGACAGCGTCTTCTCAGTGCGTCAGGCCGGGAAACGGGCTCCTCTGAAGTCGAGGTCTCCTCTGATTTACAGGGGCTAGGGAAGGTATATTTATACCTGAGAATTACCTCAGAATGTTAGCATTGACGTGAGTAGGACAGCGGAAGACGTCATGAATGAACCCCTAAGGAATAATGGTTCATAATATATGAGTCCTTGAAGAAATCAATAGTCCTGGACTAGGGAAACTCCCGCAGCCTAAGGGTCTGTTCTTCAAGAACTCGTTGTGACATTAGGGTGGACGGATGTCAGAGACCATGCCTGTATTTGGAGTGCACGGTTTAATGCCTAAATAAGGGCTGGGATTTTATGCCTATATAAGGGCAGGGCGAATTGTGCCTATATAAGGACATGATACTGGAAAGCCCGTTTATGGACACCCTAAGAGGAATACAACACCTCTTGCCCACCCTCCAGGATCGCAAACCAAATATGGCCTCACCACAGTTAAAATTCCTTGTGCATGCCCCATCTTTGGGTACTTGTTCTATGTTACAGGAATGGAGCTCCCGTTCCTCTCATCTCTGTCCTTTCCATTGGGTATCATCATACACACAGTCAGAGCACATCATGGTCACTCCATGGACTCTAATACTTAGGGCCTAATTATGAGCAGGGGCGGCTCCGTCGTAATGGCAGAGGAGTGTCGCCCCACTGGCTCAGAGCCATCACCTGAAAAATAAAATGATATACTTTAATCGTTTTATTTTTCAGTTGCTGTGCGAGCCAGTGTGGAGAAGGGAGGGGTGGGGCGGGATTATGGGAGGGAGGAGGAGGAGAGCTATATGCACTTCTAAGTGCGAATGTGTGTTTGGCTGGCACTTATGTTTCTCCAACCCGGCTGTATTGAACTGCCAGGCATTAGAAACAGCACAGACTCCCTGTCCTGAGCGGAGCGTCTTTTCAGCCCACTCAGGCCAATCCCTGCACTGCTCTTATGTATGAGAACAGCGTGGGGATTGCACAGTAAGTCTGTGACATAGTACCAGTGTCTGCTGGGACAAGGAAGAATACCGCGGCGCGACGCAGGAGGTGGCCGGCACCTGCAGGTAAAATTTCCTTTTTTTTAAACTATTATTTTTAAACTCCCTCACCCCCTCGCGTTCCCTGTCCTGTGCACCCCCGGCACCTCCTCCCCCACCACTTTTTGTTTGTGACAGCTGACAATGATTACGAGTCTGGTGATCCAAGGACTGACAGACTCGTGGTGGCATGGTGTTGTGGTCCATCCACAGCCGCACTAGCAGTCCGACCGCCCCATTAAGAGTTTGGCAGTTGGACCGTCATTGGACTGCCAACGCCGCCAGAGAACCGCTGTTCCCTGGCGGTGGCATGGCAGTTCTGAGTCCGCAATGTGATTGGTGGGACCAGCGTGGTCCCACCAAGCATATTACAAGTTTCCTCTCCGCCAAGGTTTCTATGGCGATTTCACCTCCATGAATACCATGGCGGAGAGGAAATAAAGAGAGCCCTACAGGGCCCCCTTGTGCCTCATGCCATGTGAATGTAGATGTGCCCCCCTGTTTGCATGCACACCAGTTCCTGCACAGCATGGACTTTACCGTCCATGCCGTGCAGGAACTGTTTTTGGCGTTCCCATTGCGGTGCCCATTTTTAGAGGCACTGCCGTGGGAACGCCATAAACCAGCCCACCAGACAGGAGGAAACTCCTAATCTGGTGAGTGGCCCGACCATGGCTGTGACGCAGCGGGAGCGTGGCAGTGGCGTACCGCCCGCTCCCGCTGCGCCAAAAGTCGTAATTGGGTCCTTAATGTTTGGTGTTTCTTTTCAAGTACTCTGTGTTAGTATCCACTACTTAGTTGCTATATACCATGTAATATAAGTTCACTATAGAATTTCATTAATAAATAAAGGTATAGAAATACCAAGTCACTTTGCTGCGTGTATATACATGCTCACAATTATTATTATTATTATTATTAATATTGTTGCTGTCGTTGTTATTGTTATTATTATGATTTGCCCCTGTATTATTATTAGTACTAGGTTATTATTATTGATGTTATTATGTCTGTTTCTATTGTCATTATCAGTAGTAGTATTATTATCATTTTTATTACATTAACTGGAAATTTAAATCCCCTAGGAAGGTCAGGGCTGGTGTTGTAGCAGCCACCGTTGTGGACTTTTACTGCTTGCTATTCCTAAAATAAATCTGGTCCAGTGATTTGGAATAAATAAATCCAGTGGACTGGCAGGAATTGCTCCATATTATTCCGCCTTGTCCACACTTCCATCCCCTCCCTCCATACAGGTCCTTATTGATCCCGCCTCACAAGTAACGAGGAGGGTCTGCCATGGCAGAGGGAGGTCGACATCAAAGGCCTTGTCTCAGCTCGGGCCTTGCAGCCAGTGCTGGCATCAGGGCCAGAAGCAGAGAAAGGCCTAGAGAGGGAAAGAAAGGCCGCTCAGCGGCGGATGAATGCTTCTCTCAGGGAGAAAGACGCGCAGAATGGGAACAAAACCTCCTTTCCTTTCGCCCCCTTACAGCCCCCTGGCCTCGGTGTGCTTGGGGGGTGCAGCTGAGCCTGGCCGCATTGACACTCTCTCAGCTTATAAACAAGGGAGATCATTTAGATGGGATTTCGGCCCTCTGACGGCTTCTCTTGGCCGTCCATATGACAAAAATGAAAATATAAAGTAAATGTGGGCGGGGGAAGTCTTGTTGATGTGGCTTCTTGTCTTGCAGTGCTGCGCCCTGCTGGCGAAGGGCAGGGGGGAGAATTAGACCTTGGTTGGCATCATTTCAAAGCTTGAACGGCAACAAAGTTGCACATTGCCTGTGACTGGCGCCGACCAGCTGTAGTAATGTAGCAGCAAAGACTACATCAGCTGACAAAGCTGTGTGAGCCTGCTCTTTATTTTATAGTCCTGTCTACCTCGAGGTATAATTTCATTTTAAAGCTGATTCAAATCCGTGTTGTCTCACTCGGCCAACCTAACTTGCCTGCCTGTGAGGCACTGGGGCTCATTGCATGTAGTGCCCGCCTAGGCAGCTGGTCTGTATCACACTCTGTGCAATCTCCAAACTAGGGTGAACTTAGGCAGTTTCCTTGATAGAAACCCCATTTGAGTCATTCAGATTCTACTAGAATTCCATGAACATCTTTAAGCAGGATAGTCCCAGGGGCATCGCAGTTAGTGTGGGGTACGCTAGTGTGCCGCTCTACAGTCTGCTGTTTTTACTACCACACTTACAAACCAGAATTTATTAGGGTGCATGTGTTTAACTATACATGTTGCCAAACACTATTTGCATTAAAAATACAGTGGCAAGGCACCACGCAGTAAAATATTTCACCACAGTGTGCATGTTTAGCAGTGAAGTGTCATGAATCGAGTTACCTGTGGCCAGCATGGCTGCAGAACTAGTGCTGCTGCCTGGGGCGGGCAGTCAGCATCTTTATAGAGCTCAGAGGTTTGTAGCTAGTAGGTTGTGGTGTCTTCACAGATGCAGCAGCGTTTGCAGGTGCCACGCGTTTGCTGTGTATGGGGAGGCCAGGGATGCTGGACTCCTAAGTGCTGCATAGCTTGAGGAAGTGGCATGCTTCACTATGGTTTACTGGGCTCGACTTTCCTTGCCGATTCCTCCTAGCAGGCTTATTTGACGCTTGAGGACTCATGTGAGCCGTTTACAGGTTTGGGAGTTGTCTTTGGCCTCTCATGGTGACTCGAATTAATGTTTTACGAAAAGAAGAGGGAAATTGACCACTTCAGTTATTTTGAAGATTCTGGAAAGTTGCATAATTTTCCCTACTGGCACCTAATGGTCAACTTTACAAAGGGTTGTTTTACTTTGTGCCCTGGAACATTATGGGTGATTCTCAAACAAAGATGGATGATGTTTACTTCTGGGGTCATTCTGGGAGTTCCTTTTGGTGTCTTCATATAGGGCTAGTTGAGGTTGCAAGCGGTGTAGGCAATGCTTTGGGTAGCTGTCCATGTTGTGATCATCACCACCTTGCACCTTATTCCCTTGTTTCTTCGTTCATGCTTGCTTCTAGTACGGATTTCCCATTATATGATAGTTTACCGTGAAAATTCCTATTGTTGTTGTAAATTGTTTGATGCAAGTGTTTTAGCTTGTATTTTTTCCTCTTCTATTAGAGGCCATTTGAATGTTGGCACTCTTCCATATTTCATCCTATGTCTTCTCATTGGTGAAGAAAGACAGCAGGTGGAGTCTGGGGAGAGCCACCCCTTCATCCTGAGAGTAACAGTCAAGACATGGTAATAGCTGATTTCTTCCAGCCCTTATCATGAAAGGTATATTATCCAATTTTTAAATTTTACAATTTAGTGTTTTGTCCTTAAAATCAAGAATCATCTCCATCTCACTGCCATCCCAAATTCTTTGGGAAAAATGTATTTGCATCAGTCTGAAATAATGTCACTAACTAAATAAAAAGTATGGAAAATACAAAGTTCTGAACCACACTCCCTGCATCACCTCAGTCAATATTTCACCATTTGACTCTCTGGTCATGGTGAAAGAATCCCCTCCAGAAGAGTTTGTATGAGATCCCCATTTCTACACAGCTAGCCCATTTCTAGATCAGTATCTTGTAGGTGTCTGTTATTAGCCAGACAGGCTCCCTTAACGGTCCCCATGACTAGGCTTGTTTATGAAGGAAGTCATAGCGAGATTCGCCCAGTATATTCCCTCCAGAGTGCTGCGGTCTGCTTCTGCCTCACTTCTGGTAATCTCATGCTTTAGACGTGTCACAAGGGGTAGAAAAAGCCTTTTCCTTTCTTGCGACCAAGGCGTACATTGAGCTCCCTCGCAGATTGTGCCTGTTCTCTTCTGAGCTCACTTTCCATAAAAAAAATAAACCTGACTTTTCTCGGGGGACGGAGGGGGGCAGTTATGTTATGTTATGTTATAATAACTTAATATAGCGCAACAACTCGTCCTCGAAAGGGCATCTCAGCACTTGGATAGCAGAGTGGTTAGCCATGTGCCATTAAAAGAGCCAGGTCTTCGAATGTCTAGCCAGGTCTTCAAATGTCAGTAAGGGCAGTAAGATCTCTGTTTGGGGTTCCGTACCTGGGCTCCACCTGCTAGCACCAGAACACTCCTTGGAGTTGATGAGCGCTCTATAAGTCCTTCTCATTCACTCATTCATTCCCTGGTCTCCAGTGAAATGGGAGAATGGGAGAAAGAGTAGTCCTAAAAGGGATCCAATCTAGAAACCCTAGAAATTTTGGATACTAAAATGTCATTAGAGATATGACTCCCAACCCCCCTGTTTCACATTTGATAATGAATTGTTTATAAGGCCACAGCTCTGCAGTAGATAATGGGTTCGGTTCGATGTATATAAATGGTTTATGGCAATATGCAAATGACAAGTGTTACTATTACCTTGTTGAAAGATATTCAGTTTACTGAACAGCCGCGGCCACTGCAGGTAATAGTGGTGGGGCCAGGTGACGGGGGATTTCGAGAGACGATCACGAGGGAAAATTAAATAAATAATTAATTTTCCCTCTGTCGTATCTCGAAATCCCCCCTCACCTGGCCACACCGCCCCACCGCTCTTACCTGCAGCGGCCACGGCTGTTACTGAAGCATAATTGGCAGAGTCAGTCTTGACGGGATTCTAACTCATGGCCTGTGTAAACTGTGACTATCGAACACCATATTCCGTCCTGCTGACCAGTGTTGTCCAGCTGGAGACTTTTGGTTAAAAACAATTCACTCATTAAATGTCATTAAATTTGGCAAACAGAAAAATAGAAGAAAATGGTCAAAGTCATTTCTATTATTCTCCGATAGCAAACATCATTGGTACTGGAATTAAAGGGGAAAGACACGGATGATAGGACAGACTAGGGAGCAATACTATCCTAAGTTTTTAACCCTTTTTGCAAGCTTTCAAGCCACACACTGCTTTTTTTTTTAGTTTGTTGTTTTATAAAGTGCGGTCAGGCTCTAAGCATTGCCATAAAGTCCTGTACAAGGAATCAAGCAAGAAACTAAGTACAGAGAGAGTGCACAAATGTACAGAACTGTATCTGATAATAACAAGACTGTAGTGGAGCAGTACATCATTGAACACAACAGCCAGTGGCGTAACACAGACCCCCGCAGCCCTCGTGGTGTGAGGGGGCCCCTCAGCACAGTACTCGGGCCTGAGAGCTCCTGTTTAAATCCAGAGCAGGCCCCTCCATGTACCTTGCAGGGCCCCCCCCTCAAGTTTCGTTACGCCACTGACAACAGCTCAAGCAAAAGTTTGCTTAATAAGCATGGAAACATGGAGGGCCAGACTAAAAACCAAAGTCAGCCTGGCAAAAATATTCAAAGCAACTCCTCACTGTAGGGGATCGCAACTAGGATATGACCATTGGGTATGGTTGGGTCATAGCTGCCCCTTTTGCTTTGAAAGCAGCCCCCTATCGTGATACCTACTGGGATAGAGTGGCGGAATGGCAATCTGGCCCACAAACAGTTGAAGATGGGTAATCTTCAGATTTCTAAGATCTCTTGTCGTACGGTTAAGAAGAGCATGATCATTATCCTATCATGCTCTTTGAGAACTTTTTACAACTTGCAAGCGGCCTCACAGAAGGTAGAGAGGGAAAATATATTTTTATAGCGGGCATCTGGTAACCTGAGGATGCTGGGTGGAAAGACAAGAAGAACATGGACACAAAGGAAAAAAGTCCCATTGATAAATTGATATTCACTTACTTTTACGCACTGATTTACGAACCTTAGAAGGATGAAAAGATGAGTCTGTCTTGTAAGGATTTAACCTCGAGATCTTCACTCAATGAGCTATTGATTGTATGTGTGGGCAGCACTTATCCTCACGATGAATGACTACACTGGAAACCATTGCAGCATATTTTATTATATGTGATGCAACAGGTGGCATTCCAGAACTATAGCATCTATTTGCATAATGGATATGAATATGCCACCCTTACATCCAACAGAAAGTTCATAATGCATGCAAAGTAATTGAACCACTCATTTATAAAAGGAAAGCTTTGTGATGCTTCAGGCTGTTTTCTGTCCTACACTCTGTATCCTATAATAGCACTACTACAGTTTTCATCTACATGTGCTCAAGTGCCACTATGACAAAATATATATATCTTTCCTCCAGATTCCCTATCCCTACATTTATAAATTAGTATGATTTGTTACTAAACTTAAACAGAATTTTGATCATTGTGTCACTGCATCCAAAATGAACTCTAAATTCTAATCTAAACTATGGTGTTGTAGAGCTGCAATGCATATATTCAGGAGACATGCTCCTCTTTCACTTAAGACTCTAAAATACCTTAAATGAGAAACATACTTGGCTTTATATAGGGTAACTTGCAGTTATAGCCAGGGCCTGACTGGGAGCCAAAAGAAGAACTTGCCAACATTTTTAAACCAGCCCCACTCCTTTCCTCTCTGCTTGTTTCCATTCATTCATTCTCTTGCTTTCTTTTCTTGCGCTCTCTCTCATGTTAAACTGTCATCTAACCCTTTTGTGCCTTTAGCCATACACCCGGGTGTTAAGATCCATCAATGAATTGCACACCAAGGTAAGGTTTCTTTGAGTTTATTTCCAGAAATATACAGCAAATGACCACCAACTGACATTGACGCCCTCAAAACAGCAACTAACAACAATTCCATTTGAGCTCTGGAGCAGATGACTACTTGGAGCTCTAAACTGTGCAAAATGACATACACAAGATTCTACAAGACACCAACTCAGAGCATAAGATGACATAACAAGGTATTAAACAGAAATTTGCAAGCCACAACACACCTCCCATCCATGCATTAATAAAATTAATTAAAATACAGAACAAAGAATCAAAAATACTGCAAATAAAATAATAACCCTGAGCTGGATGTATGACATTGCAAAGCGGGTAAAAACCATGCTTGCCATTACCACGCAATTTTTACTCCGCATTTTTTTACCACGAATATGCTTTTACCACGCAATTAAAGGCTATTTAATGTAAGTATTATTAGGTTGTTTATATATACAATATGTATATTTTGTTTTATGGTAAATAAAATAAATATATATATATGTAAAAAACAATATACACACATATATATATATATATTTATGTGTATATATATGTGTGTATATATATATATCAAAGGAATCCAATCCAAGAAGAGAGGAAGTGGCACACCAATTCATCAACGAATGATTTAATAGTGAAAAAAACGCGTTATAGCCGAGGTGGCCTATTCCAGTGCTAAACTCTCAAATGCATTTACCTCCCAATACCCTCCCCTTCTCTAAACCCCTACCCAACCCTAAACCCAAAACCCCTACCCACCCCTAATCCTTAAACCATAAATGTGTGTGTATGTGTGTATGTGGATATATATATATATATATATAAATATATATATATATTCTGCTCCAAAGGTTGTCCACCAGGTGAGTAGCACTCGATCAGCAGCTTTGTTGATGATAGGCAGGGACGAGGATCCGCTTGTAGAAACTGCTCCTTAATGGAATTGCCTGACGCGTTTCGAAGCTCCATATGCTTCTCTTCAGAGGATTGAACGGAGACAGTGTGTGCAAACGCTAAACCCACTTCGCCATTTTCATATTGCACACCCACCAATGGGAAGCTCGAATGAGACTGTGCATTGTGGGAAATGTGGTCCGGATAGCACACAAATCTTGTCCTGTATGGACCCTGCAAGTGGACTCGTCCTCAATCCTGTTTGCGGCTGCTGGCCCACATAGCCGACATGATAGTTACCATGTTGGGTGACCCCCATAACATTACGGGGTGGTGCACACTCCGCGGCAGGACGGCCGCGTATTACATTCTGCTCCAAAGGTTGTCCACCAGGTGAGTAGCACTCGATCAGCAGCTTTGTTGATGATAGGCAGGGACGAGGAACCGCTTGTAGAAGCTGCTCCGTAATGAAATTGCCTGACGCATTTCGAAGCTCCATATGCTTCTCTTCAGAGGCTTGAACGGAGACAGTGTGTGCAAACGCTGAACCCACTTCGCCATTTTCATATTGCACACCCACCAATGGGAAGCTCAAATGAGACTGTGCATTGTGGGAATTGTGGTCCGGATAGCGCACAAATCTTGTCCTGTATGGACCCTGCAAGTGGACTCGTCCTCAATCCTGTGTGCGGCTGCTGGCCCACAAAGCCGACATGATAGTTACCATGTCGGGTGGCCCCCATAACATTACGGGGTGGTGCACACTCCGCGGCAGGACGGCTGCGTATTACATTCTGCTCCAAAGTTTGTGTGCTATCCGGACCACAATTCCCACAATGCACAGTCTCATTCATTTATATATATATACCCTAAACCTAAAACCATAAATGTGTGTGTGTGTGTATATGACTCAGTTGGTGAGATTTGATGATAAGTTAAGCATCCAGAATAACACTTCTGATGAGGGTGATAAGACTGTTATCAATTTGGGCAATGGTTGTGAGCGTACAACCAAAAGATCCAGGATTAAACCTTATTAAATTGCTCTTTGAGCACAACTCTTCACAATTTTGTTCATACTTTCTGCTAAACCTTTGGCTTGAGGAGAATATAGAGCCGTTCTTAAAAGTACAGTTGAAAGTTCCTTAGAAAACTCACATTTCTTGAGAAGTAATTTGCATACTGTTGTCTGTAATCAAATATTTGGGAATACCCTCCCTGGAAAACTCCTCCTTAAGGAACTCAATCACTGTTTTGGTGTTGACAGAAGCTGCACAATTGGTAACCACCCACTCGGAGGTATAATCGACCAATAACAAAGCATACCGCTCATCATGAGACATCAATTCAAAAGGACATGCAATATCTAAACCTAATTTTATCCAAGGCTCCAGTGGAATTTCGCCTGGTGACAATGGGACAGTCTGCGTTTTTTTCACTTATCATTATTAGCACATTACCAACAATCCTTCACAAAACACTCCACTTGGCGATCTATATCTGGCCACCAATACCGCTCTTCGCCACGTTCACTTTTTATGACTAAACCAGCATCTTGCAAACATCCCAGAACTTTCCATAGTATCTCATCATGTTCTGACTGATCTTTGCCATAAACTAAAATGTTATTTTGGAAAAACAACACCATAGGCAGACCCTCTAAGACCTTCTTCATTATCCTCTAGAAACATGCAGCAGCAGATGCCAAAACAAACAGCATGCAAACCAATCTATATGCCCCTAAAGGAGTTACAAACTATATTAAATGTCGGGATTCAGCATGCAGCAAAACCTGACGGAATGTGGAGGACAAATCCATGATACTGAATAACTTTGCATAATCAATCACAGCCAAAGTCTCAGAAATGTTTGGTAAGGGCTGCCTGTCAACCCAGATGCGCTTATTTAATGCGCTTAGGTCAACATCCATTCTAATCTTTTTAACACCATCCTTTTGGCTTTACACCATAGAGGTCAATCACTCGAAGGATTCTATTTCTTCAATGACACCCAGCTTCAACAAGCTATGCAATTTCTCTTTCAGAGAACGAAACATCAAATTAGGAACCTTCATCACTTGAGACACAAAAGGCACCACCCCATTTTTCAAATGAATCTTTTGCTCAAAATTCCTAAGTAAACCAAGTTCTCCCCCAAACACTTTAGGAAACTTTGAATAAACATCATCAGATGATTCATCAACAGATAATAGCTACACTTTTTCTCGAGGATTGAGATTTAAAATTATTCCCAAATACCTCTGATGTCTCCAACTCAACAAATTGTCATCTCTCCTGGTCGCATACACCTTCCCAACAGTTTCACGGTCACAAAACTGGATCTTCATAACAGAATATCTCATAACATCAATTTTCAAACCACCATAACTACCAGGATTGATGTTTGGTGGAAGTAAAATCATCTTATCATCACCAAACACAACTTTCCAGTTCTTGTCACCTATCATTGTATAAGGTGATCCCGAATCAGCAAGTGCTGACACTTTCCTTCCACCCACCAAAATCTCACATTCTGGCATCTTCAAAGGATTACCATCAACCAACACAGTCTCTGTCACATTCAAAATAAATGGATTATCAGTCTCCAAGCAATGTACACTTGCACTTTTTTCCAGGACACATACAAGCATAATGCTCTTTTTTGCCACACTTCTTGCATGTGGCAAACTTTTTAAAGCACCCTGAACTATTCAAAAGCTGTCCCTCGCTCCCACACTGAAAACATTTCAAGTGAACACTCTTGCTAGAATTTGAATTGTCACTACTAGAAGATTTCTTAAGATCTGAAGTTCTGTCAACATCTTTTTCCATGCCTTTGTTTGACATTTTTATATTATGTAGAGCTCCACCCAGAACCTCTAAACTTTGGAATGCCTTGCCACTCTCCATCCGCTTATCGGAGTCAGAATTCACTTTTCGGCGTGCCCTGAAAACTTGGTTTTTCACCAGCACCTAGTTTTCTCTTCTCACCTGTCTGCTTCAGTCTGCCTCAGTGCCGGGACACCCCCATCGGGGGTAGCTGTGCGCTCTACAAATTCCTTAATAATAATAATAATTCATGTGCACCATTATCTTTATCTGCTCTCATCTCATGCACCCACTTACAGATATTTTCCATTCCTTCTACTGTGGCTATGGATTCCTTTAAATCAGGATTTTTTGTGAGATATTTTTCCTGAACTTTTACATTATTTGTGCACAACAATTTTATCTCTGACCATGGAACCAGTAAATTGGCCAAAATCACAAGTAGTGCTAAAGTTTTAATTGGTGCTACATAACTGCCAAGTTTCTCTAAATACCCTTGAACCCTTGTGAAGAACTTGTGCCTCTCAAGAACAATGTTAATTTGTGAACCAAAATGCTTCTCAAGCATCATATACAAATTATTCAGTTCACCTTCACCTTGACCAATAAGAATGTCATCCAGACTCTCATAGACTCTCATATACATTTCTGCAGTCAATTCCCAAATTATGTAGTAAAATGGCCAGCTTTCTTACAGCAGAAAATTTCTCCCCACCAATTGCAAGCAAATAAGAATCAGATAACTGCTTCTACCTCTTCCATGTAAAACAGGTTCATCTTTGTCAGATAAAAATTGTGGTGACTGAGAGATATTTGAAGCATCAAACAACAACTAAAGAGTGAACTCAAAAGAAACGAAAAAGAACAAGAAAGAGAACACAAGGAAAACCATTAGTGTTTAAAAGAACCCTCACTCACCAACCTAGTTGGTGACATGCTTCATCATTGTGTCCCCACCAGAGAGGCCGAGTGCCTCTCCGGTGTGCTACGACGCCTGATTACAGCGGAGCTGGTTTGCTGTGATTGGTGTAAGTGATAGTGAGAATTAAAAGATGCCTCGGTTTATTCCCAGAAAAATTTTAATGGTGGAAAACCAGGCAACAGTTAAAAACAACAAGTGTATTGGATGGTCACTGCCCGGCTAATTTGTCCAAGCACATCCAATGTGTGAAGTGTATAAAAAGATGGTCAACATGTTTCTGCTTCAAGGTGCGAATAGCGAAGCTTTTGTCAGGACCAACCCACCACGGCGGTATGTGCACGCTAAGGCACACCCTAACCTGTGGGGGTATAACAAATAAACTCACGGTTTACTTGTTCAGACCTTCATTCGGATCCACGGAGGGCTACGAGTAGGTGCTGAACGGGCGCTGGTCTACATTTAAATTTATAATGGCTTTATAGAAGTTCTGAAGGTTTTCCACCATTAAAATTTTTCTGGGAATAAACCGAGGCATCTTTTAATTCTCACTATCACTTACACCAATCACAGCAAACCAGCTCCGCTGTAATCAGGCGTCGTAGCACACCGGAGAGGCACTCGGCCTCTCTGGTGGGGACCCAATGATGAAGCATGTCACCAACTAGGTTGGTGAGTGAGGGTTCTTTTAAACACTAATGGTTTTCCTTATGTTCTCTTTCTTGTTCTTTTTCGTTTCTTTTGAGTTCACTCTTTAGTTGTTGTTTGATATATACCTGGGGGATTAAGAGTGACTTCTTTGCCTTCCCTCGCTCTCCTGTTGTTTAATTCAGATATTTGAAGCAGCCACGATCACCTATAAACACCAGAAAAGAAAAATAATGCTAACTGGAAAAGGAAATTGTTACTTCACCAGACGATATATTATAGTTCATTTAAATTCTAGATAACTCCATACAAAAAAAGTCCTAAGCATTCAGATCCTTAAAATGACTCCCACACAGTGAGTTTATACAATGTACTGTACTTGGTGGATAAAATAATGTCTAGTCAATATTTCGAAATAAATATCTCCGCTCAGCTAGTCTATCCATGATGCCACTCAATCTCCGACATTCGAGCCAGTTTCAACTCACTTCACATGTACCGCGGTTCCCTAATATAGGGGCCTATTAGGATGGCGGGCGGACTTTCGTCTGCCCGCTACCCTAGCGGTGCTGGGACCGGCTGCCAGTGGTGCGGCGGTCCCGCGCCAGCGATTAGGATGCCACCGCCACGGTGGCATCCTCCATTCCCAGCATTGTGGCGGGCGGTGCACACAGCACCGCCCGCCTAATACTGGGAATGCACTGTGTGCATTGGCATGCACAAGGTGGCAGGCACCGCGCGGTGCCTGCCACCTTGTGCATGCCAATGTTGGGGGGTACCATGGGTACCCCCCAAGTGCAGCCCCCCACACCCCAGGGGCCCCGCAACGGGCCCCCAAAGGCATTCTCTGCATGCCTTTCCATGGCGGAGTCTCCGCCATGGAAAGGCATGTGACCGCCATCATCCTAATATGGATGGCGGTGCCTGCAAGGCACCACCTCCATATTGCAGGCCTTTTCCGCCCGGTAGGCAATCGGGCGGATTGCCTACCGGCGGAAAACCGGCGGACGGTCTTTCCGTCCGCCTGGGTCCCCACCACCATACTAATATGGCGGTGTGGAAATGTGAGGCGGGCGGTGGGAAATGGCGGGCGGATCGCCACCGCCATATGGGCGGTGGCGATCCGCCCTACATCCTAATCACCCCCATAGTGTGGAAATGTATGTAACATCTTCGAAGTTAGCACTGCACAGTGCAACAGTTCCCCATGCAAACCTTCCCAATCAAAAAGAGGCGAAGCCTTCCCAATCAAAAAGTGACTGCTGCATTGGTGAAGTGAAATAATCCTACCGAAAAAAAAACCTTAATTGGTTTACTCCCTGAGCTAATATGCCATCATAATGCATATGTGTCACAACTACATTTAACATGCTCCAACACGGCAGCATGATGTCTCCCCGATCCAATTTGGCTTGCACACTCTCTGTGTGTCACAATCGGAATGGAGTGAGGACGTCAGGCGCAAAAACTCACTTGACTCCCAGATCCAATATGGCTGGCACAGTCTATGCGTGTCACATTCAGAATGGCGTGCTAACGAAGTACAGGATGATGTCACTGAGGCTGGTAATGAGGTGTATAAAACCTCTATTTCAACTTCCTACACCACGCACAGGCAACCGCGATGGCTTCCTCCAAACAGCAACAGGATCAGAGGAAATCTCGCCATAAGTAACAAATCCTTCTCAGCAACTAAGCTTTGCATGAGTTCGTGGAGAAGCTGATGGTCTCACTTGTCTTTAACATTCACTACTTGTTGCCGGTGTTAAGATCGATCAATAAAGATCACACCAAGGCAAGGTCTCTTTCAGTTTATTTCCAGAAATATACAGCATAATATCATTAACTGACATTGGTGGCATCAAAACAGCAACTCACAACATTTCTATTCGAGCTCTGGAACAGATGACTACATAGAGCTCTGTGCTGTGGCAACTGGCGGTGAATGTTTGATTTGTTCCGCATTCCGTCCATCATTGGTGTGCTGTTAGACCTGGCACCATTGGCGTGGGTCTCCCCTGCATTTTTTGCCTTTGCCTCCTGTGTTTTTGCTGTGTGTTGGACTTTCTTTTGCTGGTCTAGATGCTTTGGGCACTTTGCCACTGCTGTTCAGTGCTAAAGTGCAGGTGCTCCCTTTGTAAATTGCTGTGATGGATTAGTGATTCCATGATTGGCATATTTAATTTACTAGCCAGACCCTAGTACAGTGCACTATGTGTGCCCAGGGCCTGTAGATCAAATGCTGCTAGTGGGCTGCAGCACTGATTGTGCCACCCACAGAAGCAGCCTGTAAAATGTAACTCTGGCCTGCCACTGCAGAGCCTGTGTGCAGTCTGGGAGTGCCAAGTCGACTTGGCAAGTGCACACACTTTCCAGTCCCTAAACCTTCCCTTTTCTACATATTAGTCATCCCTAAGGTAGGCCCAAGGTAACCCTGTGGTCAGGGTGCAGTGTATGTGAAAGGTAGGACATGCCCTAGTGTGTGTGGCATGTCTTGATAGTGAATTACTGCCAATTTCGTTTTTCACTATTGCAAGGCCACCTGTTCCCATAGGACAGAATGGGGAGTTTGTTTATAACCTCTTATAAACATAACTGGCCCTGGGAACAAGGTAGGAAAATACATTTTAGCAAGCCTGAACTCAGAATGTTAAAAGGCATCTTTTAGTGAGGGTGATTGTTACATTCTGTGTTTGAAAATACCACTTTTAGGAAGTAGGTATTTTCTTGCCTAACCATCCAGCGTGCCTCTGCTAGGTTTGTGTATTGCATGTCTGGCTTTTGGATGACAGGGGCTGGAGAGGGGCAGTGGCTCCAGACGTCTGATGAGTCAGGGCTGGGCTGAATAGACCTGGGCAGCATTTAGAGTAGGGGAGGAGATTTCCTTTCACCTGAATGGGCCTGGTCTGCCTTCAACAATGCTGTCTCTACCTCCTGCCAGGAAGCTGCACCAGTGAGGACAGAACTGGTTTTGGCTGGGTACAGACACTCTCTGCCTTCAGAGAACAAAGGATTTTTGTGTACAAAAAGAGGGGCCCAGACTTTTAGATCACTTCTGGGAAATCAAGAGGAACCTTTGCCAAGGAGAAGAGCCGGAGAAGCTGAGGAGGAATACTGCCCCTGTGCGGTTTGCTGTCTGGGGTTTGCCTACAGTGGCTACTTGCTGCCAAGGGAAGGAGATAAGGAATTTGCTGCTTGCTTTGTCCCCCTGCTTGAAGAAAAGATCTCCAAGGGCTTGAACTGAGCTTGCCCCCTGTTCTAGAGGTCTCAGGAACAGCAAAGACCTCACCGTGTCTGTGGGAACCGTCTCTGATCGTCTCCGCAGAAGGAAAGGGTAACCAACTCTGTCATCGAGTCCGTTGCAGGATTCCCTGTCCTAAAAGCACCGGCGAGAGCAACGCCTCGCTTCGCAACGCAACCCTGGTCTCACCGACTCCGGCAACGAGCCGCTGCTTGCACCGCGTCCTGAGGGCACCGCACTCCGCAACGCTTCGCTACACGCTGCAAGGACGTCACCGACTCTGTCACTGCCCACCCGAACATCGACCAGCTCCGTCGCCGCACCGTGACCTGCCAGCACCGCAGCGAACACCGTCTCACCCTTCAACGCAAGCCCTGGTCTCACCGACTCCGTCAACGAGCCGCTGCCTGCACCGCATCGTGAGGACGCCGCCTGCCGCAATGCTCCGCTTCACAACGTGCCCGTGACGTTTGCCCTGACCGACTCGCACCGACGTGTTGGTCGCAACAAGAAAGGTACTGTGTCCGAGTCTGTCGACGCTTTAGCTGGCCCTTATCGACGCGGTCGGCTGGAATTGTTAGACTCTGTCATATTCAGTATCACGGTAGCCCCAGGAGGAGCTACCGAGTCGGAGGAGCTGTGTTTTATTGATTTACCTGCAATTTAAAGGTTATTTTGCACAAGTACTATTTTTCAAGAGCATTGTATGTTGGATTTGTATCGTATTTGGTCTTGTTGGTTTAGATAAAGATTTACTATTTTTCTAAACTGGTGTGGTGTCCATTTGTAGTGTTTTCACTGTATTACTGTATGTGTTCACAAATGCTTTACACACTGCCTCTGAGATGAGCCTGCCTGCTCGTGCCAAGCTACCAAGGGGGTAAGCAGGGGTTATTTTAGGAGTGTATCCCCCTTACCCTGACTAGAAGCAAGGGGCCCTATTTGGACAAAGTTACCTACCTCTGCCAACTAGAGACCCCCATTTCTAACATGTGCCTTTTGCTTTCTCGCTTTAAGTACACCGGGTATGCCCAGACGTGGGTCCCGGGCTCACTGTGCTACTGGATTCAAGCTAGCCTGGCTGATGTGGGGGTAATACCCTGAAACGGTCCCAGGATGCTTGTTTCGTGTCAAGGGAAGACCTGGCTTATCAGTTTGGACTGCACTGTTCCCATGAGGACCAGGGTCAAGACTGATTTGCATATGGCTCGGTCTAAACTGGGGTGGCATGTTGAGCAAAAGAACGATGGATTTAACCCATATATCTTGACTGGGGGTGAATGTTTGATTTGTTCCGCATCCTGTCCATCTTTTGTGTGTCTTTTACATAGAGCTCTAAGCTTTGCAAGATGACACAAGATTCTACAAGACACCAACCTAGAGAATAGGATGACATAACAGGATTTTAAATATAATTCTATAAGCCATAACACCAGGGAAGCTGGAGACAGAGATGGTGGTCATCAGTCCTCAAAACTGTCCTGCAATGACTCCAATGCCCCGGGATAATGTCTGATGGGGTACATGGCCAGCATGGCCCTGGATGTAGCCTAGACACTCCTGTGGCATTTGCTTTATGGGGTTTCTGAGCATCAGAGGTCTTTTTACTCACCAAGTTATGTCTGCAGACGCCAACTAAAATTATGTTGGACCTAAAGAGTGGAATTTTTCAGAGTATCCTCTATTTATGATGCCCAGCCCACAAAAATACCTTCATGATCAGATAACTGTGGTGGAAAACGCTGTACCTACCTTGCTACAGTAGTTATGGACTCTTGGAATGGAGGGATTGCCAAAGAGAATAGCAGCTTCTACATTCATATAGCTAAAAGAGCTTATTATTCACTAACAAACTGGTACTCCTTTTACATGGTGAAAGGTTGTTATTTGTGCTTGAGACTGTGACCCGCTCTCTGTGATTTTCTGTTGTCTGGTTTTCCATCAATTTTCATCAGTGCCATAGTATCTACTACAACATTCTTGCTCTCCCAGTCTGTGTCATTGCACACACACAGCCTCCTCTGCATTTCATCTATGACTGACAGCAGATCCATATTCTGCTTTGTTCAGTGAGTAGGCACATAGGAACATCAAAGCCACCTCATACTGCCCCTCCCTCCATCCTGGTGGCACAAAGTGATGTTGCCTCCTATCCAGACTGCCTTTCACCTACTGTCATGAGATCAATGCTATAACAGATCTACACCAAGGAACACCATCAATGAGAGACTGACAACTATCTCATGCTCATTTTGTTTTCTGAATGAATACATGAAATGTGCAAAACTGGGCAAATAAGCATAGTCTGACATTCACAGCCTATGTTGCAACTAGTTCCAAGATACCTCAACGCATTATCCAAATGAGATCGCAAAATGTTCTATTTTTAAATTAATGAATGCTATAAATCTGTTTAGTGCATCCCACTACAATATGTCTTCTTAAGAAGCAGGGCATAGGCATCTATTTTGGTAGAAAATTGTCTAATTTATCAGATTTTTCTACAAAGTATTGAGGTTGAAGAAGCAGGTCTTTTATAAATGTTATCTCTAGAATTGTGGACATGGCAGCTGACACATGTAGGCATTTCCAAGCATGCAGTCCCAATTTCAGAATTGCAGCATCCATTTTCAGGGTAGGTGACTTGGAATAAAAAAGGAGAAGTTTTAAAAATGCTGAAAACAATCCTAGGACTCATCCCGGACAATGCTAAAAAGACAGCGGTACAGGCGCTGGTGACATCCAGATTAGACTATTGCAATATATATGTTCCAACGGGAGCAAAAAGCAGCAGCTCAGATGCTGTTAAATATCCCTGGATTTGCACCGACAGGTAGTGCCTTGGAGACTCTCCATTGGCTCCCTATTGAGGAGAGGATCTCCTTCAAAGCTCTGTGTTGTACATAGAATATTGCAGGGTAAGGGCCCAAAATATCTTTGCCCCATGATACATGCCTACCACCCCACGCGCTGTCTGAGATCAGCTAGAACTGGACTGGTCTGCATCCCTAAATTCAACAGAAAATGCTTCAGAATTATCTATTTCAGGCACCTGGCAGCTGAGAGGTGGAATTCTTTACCTTCGTATCTAAGACAGGAGACATCAGAACTAGCCTTTAGGAAACAACTCAAAACTTTGCTGTTTATGAAAAATCTTGCTCCCTAGAGTCTCATTGCCTACTCTCTCTCAATTTTGATTCTAGCCTTGAATGGAATTCAGCGCGGGGACACTCCGTAATGGAGTAACCACTGCGCTAGATAAACTGCCATAACATAACAACATAACAAGTCATACATTACATCTTAGACTGAGATTTTTACTCTTTAATGCAATTGTCTCCACTTGTATGGTAATTATAGGCAAGTTACCTAACAAAGATGGATTCCTGCAACTTCAGAAACTTACTTTAACTCTTGGTCCTCGAAAGAAGCTGGGGGAGTAGGACGACTACCTGGAGATTCTGTCCAAAGTGTATCTTATTTTTACAAACTGTTTTGATTGCCGTTTAAGAAACGTATGTAAAAGATATGAAACTCCAGGTACCATATAATACGTTTTAATATAGGCAGCACAGTACAAAGGCTGTCAACAAGACCAGTACAGATCGTAATATAACTAATGTTCCATAAAAGAACATAGAAGCATGGCATGAGCCATGTACAAAACAATAGACATAAAAGAACAATACAACACATTTCCCCCCTTAAATGACAATGAATAAATCTCTACAAAATAGCTAACAATTATATCTTGCTGGTATACGCTTGGTTCTATAATTCTCTTTGACCCTTGAAGCCACAGTTTGATTACTTTCTGAATCATTCAACCAGGTTTTATAATCTTTTCCATTCCACTCCTTCCCGTTCTTACACTTGACCACCCTCCTTACATTCCATACCATACCATCCTGAGTGACAACACTGTTTTTACACACCTTCACCACTCTGATGGGATGTCCAAACTTCGAACCGCCCTTCATCAAAAATCCAGGTTTTTTAATTCTCACCATATCACCAATGGTAAAATCAGGACTTCTCACATTCCATTTCTCATCAAAATTCATTTCCATCTTGATTTGCTTCTCTTTCACTCTCGCAGCCCCTTTTTCCAAATCCACATCATCAACCTTCTTGCTAGATTTCTTTATCCACCATGGACATAGGTTAGAAACAGGATCCCTTCCTTTCAACAGTCTAAAAGGACTCACCACAGTAACCGAGTGAGGAGTAATGCTATACATCCAAATTCTCTTCCTCAAAGCATCCTTCCAATCTCCTTGTGACTTACATGCTAACTCAACACCATCCTTAAGCACCCTGTTAAATCGTTCAACTTGACCATTTTCTCTTGGTTCATAAAGTGCTGTAGTGGCATGTTTCACACCCCACTTTCGGAGGAAATCTTCCATCTCATGCAATGTGAGCTGTACTCCATTGTCAGTAAACAGCATTTCTAGACAGCCCTCACGAGAAAAAATCTCTTTAAGAAAAGAAATTACAACCTGAGAAGTAGCATTACCTACAAATTTTACTTCAGGCCATTTTGAGTGATAGTCCACTAACACCAAAGCATATCTAGCTTTACGTGGTAAACATTTGTAGGGACCTGATGTCGAACGCCACCTTTTGCCAAGGAGAACAGGGCCAAGATCCAGGCTTAAGAGGAGCAGAGAACACTCTAAGCATTTTGTCACTATTGATACATTCAGCGCACACCCTCACAGTTCTGTCAACCATTTTGTCAAGGCCTGGCCACCAAAAATTGCCTCTGATGAGACGTTTCATGGAAGACATTCCCAAATGTCCCCCATGGGCCAATTGTAAAATTTTCTCTTGCATGACTCCAGGCGGTATAATTTTCCCAACTTTGAACAACAACTCTCCCTCCATCTCAATCTCATCAGAGACCTTAATGTACGGTCCCATTGCCGAAGTGGCAGATTTCTACTTGGGCCAGCCTTCTCTCAAGTATTTCATTATTAACTGACACACTGCATCACTGCTCAACTTTAAAGTAATACTCCTGTAACCTAGAGGTAAGTCTTGCAATGCGTGCAGTAGAATTCCATCACCCCCCCAGGAGATAAAATTCCTACCAGGGGTTAGTGGCCAGTCCTCAACAAGAATCAATTTCTCCACACATAGTTACGAAAGTGTTCTATGGCCCAAATGCAGGCCAAGAGCTCCTTTTCAATAACAGAATATCTCCTCTTAGTGTCAGATAGGGTCCTGGACGCAAAAGCCACACACCACTCCTCTTTACTACTCCTCTGACTCAACACACAACCAATTCCATACAAACTCGCATCCACCGTAATGACACACATTTTATCTACACAAAAGGACTTGAGCGTTGGAGCACATGCAATCTCTCTCTTAATCTGATGAAACACGGATCCTGGTTTTGCTGTCCAAACAAATTCTGTCACATTTCTGGTCAACTCTTTAAGAGGTTCCATCTTAGTAACGAAATTTTGTATAAATTTGCTATAATATTCACAAAGTCCCACAAATGATAACAGTTTTTCCTTGTTGTCTGGCGCTGGCGCCTTAATTATAGCATCTACTAAGGTTTTTTTGTCACCACACCATCTCCTGAGAGTGTGTCCCCTAGATATTCTACAGAATCACAAAAGAATATGCACTTTCCTGTCTTATGTATCAAACCGTACTTCCCCAATCTCTCACACACAACTTTAACATGTTCAAGATGTTCTTCATTATTCCTTGAAAAAACCAGTACATCGTCTTGGAAGCACTTCACAAATTTTTCTACATCCTTGAAAATATGATACATAACCCTTTGAAAAACAGATGCCGCCGAGGCCAGCCCAAATGGCATTAGTTTAAATTGGAACAAACCTTGTGGTGCTATGAAAGCAGTGAACTTCTTTGAATCCTCAGTCAGCTCAATTTGATGATATGCTGAATGGAGATCAAAAGTCAAAAACACACAGGCTCCTTCCATCATACATACTACTACACTGATGTTGGGTAAGGGATGACAATCAACCACTAAACTGGAGTTCAACGCTCTTAAGTCCACACAAAGTCTAAGACTTTTATCCGGTTTGCAAGTTAAAACAATGGGAGAAACCCATTCTGAGGACTCTACCTCCTCGATGATACCCTCTTGCACCATACTTTCCAACATATTCTTCAATTCTTCTCTCACAACAATAGGCACTCCTCTAAGCTTTTGTCTCACTGGAACCGCTCCTTCTTTCACTTTTATTTTGTGGCTGAATCCCACTAACTTTCCTAATTTCTCAGAGAAAAAAGTGGGAAATGATTTGGTCAAGTCCTTTCTAGCTGCACCTTCTGCAATGACTAAAACAGGTTCTTTACTCCTGGGATTTAAAATAATACCCAATTTGGCCTGATCCCGCCAACCTAACATATTCACTCCTTTGATAGCTACATGCATTTTGATATGAGCTCTTCTATTTCTAAATACAATCTCTAACTCCTTATAGCCTAAGATGTCTATCCTGGAGCCATCAAAGCTCGCAGCAATTATATCAGACTCTTTGAGAGTATCTAATTCTAATAAATCATCATAACACTGAAGGCAATACTCTTTTGTGATGATGGTCCATGGCGATCCAGAGTCCGCCATTAATTCAAGTTCCCTATTTAGTATGCTTACCCGACACTTGGGGGAAGCTATAGCAGTTTGTTCTTTAGCATTCTCTGAAAAATCTTGAATAGACACGACTATACCCATCTCCACTTCTCCTTGAGTATCATCATAAGTATCCTCACTCACACAGGCTACTTTTCGTTTATAATTACTAGCGTCATTATTCCTTTTACCATCCTTACACATCCTAGAGAAATGTCCAGTGCGCCCACATTTACTGCATTCTTTCCCAATCGCAGGACAACGTGGCAAAGACGCAATGTGTCCAGGGTTACCACACCTGAAACTATGAAATGTCTTAAGACCACCCCTATCCTCCGGTGTGTCCTTGCTTGTTTTCTTAGAAGTCCCCGGTGTAACACTGCTCACATCGCCTGAAGCCTCTGTATTTTTGTCTAAAGATTTAATCCATTTCTCCGATCGTTCAAGTGCTTTAGCTGTACTAATGGCAGACTGCAAATTAGGATCACCCATTATCCACAATTGTTCTTGTACTTTTTTGCTTTTGACATGTACTATGATCTGGTCTCTGGTCCTTTCATCGGTGATCGGCCCAAAATTACAGTTTGTAGATAAAGCATGTAAAACCGTAAAGAACTTGTCAAAGCTTTCACCGTCTTCTTGGGCTCTAGTATAAAATTTAAATCTGTTAAGTGCGACGCTAGTTGTGGGCTTAAAACGAGTTTCCAATCTCAACATAGCCTCATCAAAAACATTGCAGTCACCACCACCTTGAATTTGTGGTAATGTCCTGTAAACCACTTGCCCTTCTGATTCTAAACAATGCAACAAGATGTTCTTTTTTTCTGCTGACATCCTTTCCCCATCAATTGCCCTCAAATATGTCATAAACTCTTCCTTCCATCTAATCCATGGGATGGGGGGTTCCCCTTTTAGATTTGTAAGAATTTACTTGGTGATTCAAATTGCATATTGGCACTGGTAGTGACCAAAGATAGATATAGTCTATGATGAAGAGAACTACAAACTGTGGTGTAAATATATATATATATATATGTGGCAGCACAAATTTCAAAATATTAAAATGAAATAGTCACCTATAGGAAACAGAGGTCAATTATGTATGAAAGAGATGAGGACTTATTTTGCTGTAAAAAAAAACTCACAGCAAACACAAAAGAAAATTAATATTATTTGAAGTCACAAAAACTGAAAATCCCTGACTTCTAGCATTGTGAGCAACCTACTGTCCCAGAAGCATGTAATTAAAGTCCCTATGAATCCCTCCAATGAGCGCAAGCAAATTACTGTTCCAGAAAGCATGTAATTGAAGTCTCTGTGAATGCTTCCAGCGAGCGCGATACACCGCGATGCCCCAGCAGAAATAGTTCCACAAACGTGCGCAATGCACCGCAATGCCCCAGCGGCAAGATTTGACTTTGTTGTAGTATGCAGGAAACATGCGTAAGGACGCACAGATACTTCGTGAGTACGCAGTTTCACCGTAGTTACTAAGCAACATGTGTAGAGACGTACGGTAACTCACGTGAATCGGAGCATGCACAGAAACTGACGTGGATAGGAGGCACGCACAACATCACAGACGACGGGTCGCGAGCACAGAGGTGCTACGTCACTTCCACAACAAGCCGCAAATTCACCAAAACGATGAAAAATGGATAAATCTTCTTCAGATTTTTGGACGAAAGTCGGAGTTTCAACTCACTGTTCACGGGATGAATAATTTACTTCCTCTGGCCATCGGCAACATCCAACGGTGAACAGCGTAGGTCCATGGAGGGGAACACCGCACCCGTGCTGCTTGTTGGATGTAGCAAGCGTTTCCTCCTGTCGTCGCCCCTTGTAAAATATATGAAACTCCAGGTACCATATAATAAGTTTTAATATAGGCAGCACAGTACAAATGCTGTCAACAAGCCCAGTACAGTTCGTAATATAACTGATGTTCCATAAGAGAACTTAGAAGCATGGCATGAGCCACGTACAAAACCATAGACATAAAAGAACAATACAACAACGTCCCATTGAATCGCCTCAGTTTACAGAACACCGCTTCTTGTAGGTTCTTTCCCTATGGAGTATTTAGTGTGTTGTACTGCGATGGACTTGTTATTGAGAATTTTGGCCCACGCATTTCAAATAATGCAAAAGAGAAAGCGAGAGACAGACAATAGGAATTTGCATAACGAAAACAAATAAACCTGCCTACTATAGTGAAATACTCTAGAGAATGCACTTCCAGACCGGAGAACGTGACTTTGGTTGCAGTCCTTAAAAAATCATTGAAGAAGATTGAACCTAATATTCAAAAACGCACATGCATATATTACTGTCAGTGTTCATTTTCGCTCCCTCTGGGTGATCTTGTGGGACAGCCTGGGGCTACCCTGAGCTGAGATATAAGCCAGTGTGTAATACCCTTGGCGACTCTTCAGGGATCCCAGCTATTCAAAAAATCCAACCTCACTGATGAAGCTTATACTAAAATAATTCTAAAGGAAAACATGCGTATACTAACAGGTTCTCCATCTTCCGACACTGTCATACAGCTAACAAAGGTAAGGTGCCTTTATTTCACTTGGACACGCAGACACACTTTTTTGAGTGTATAAGCAGCCTTCACACGATGACAATCAGCCCACATTTCTCCTTGACAGTGACAATCAAAATCTGTGCACTTGACATTTCTTAAATGAGTGGGTAACAAGGTCACCTTAGTGTAATGATTCTTTACCTCGGTGTATAATGGCCTCCCAGAATAAAAGAAACGAAAGGCACAGCCTAGTACCACTGCACTTCAGCCATCACAGATGTTGCTTCTATTAGCTGTTCACCTAAAGTCGAAGGTCTTTCCCTTCAATTTTGCAGGACTGCTACAGGGCCCGGGAGAAGAGCACGCGCTTCTCTCAATCTGGCGCGTGCTGTTCGCTTCCGCTCGCGCAAGCCCTGGGTGCACCTTGCTGCCTCAAAGAGCGCGCAGCCTTAGAGTTCAAATCTATGCAATGACATTGTCCCTTTGATTCCAGACTCCTTATCAGGTGGGGGTTTCAGTGCCCGAGGGAAGCCCTGATTAAATCCTATGTCTGTACAGTCCGAGCCAAGTTCCTCATCTTTTGACATCTCACCCGAAATATAAGCTTCCGCTCAGGGCTACCTGTCAATCCTAAATTTATCAAAACCTGCAATGTGGCTATCCTTTTAACCTATTTATCCACAATTGATTATTCTTGGCTTCTCCCTGGGGAAAGGTTCTGAGAAGCCAACCATCCTCAGATCTCTCCTCTGGGTTTCAAGGTTGTCACATTTAGAACGTATCAGAAGTTTAGATCCTTGTATAAGAAACATCCGGAGGGTTTAGTTTGAAATATTGCTATGTGGCGAGGCAGAGTAAAGATAACACACGTCCCTCTGAGACACCCTCAGTCTGAGACGGCGTTTTAAGGAAACGTTGCTACAGTAAACAGCCCTGCACAAGAAACCGGCGCGATTCTCAAAGTGCTTTCTTATATTTTTTAAAACTGTACTCCTTCGTGCATCAATTCCATAAGAATGAGATCTGTTCTTGCACAGCATTGGGCCGGAAGTCTGTGATAATGCATGAGTGAGGTGCACTGCTTAATTTGTGGACCGCTCTGCTGAATGCCACGGTTAATGAATACCAAGGCTGCCGAGTCTTCCAACTCCTTCTTCTATCTTTATCCACTTAACACTCCCTGGCCCTTTATCTCTCTTTTGCAGGTTCTTTTTAACCATTCTTTCACTTTGTACGTGTTTTCCTACCTTCTTTCCTTCCCTTCTTCTCTCTCACTTTTCTGCTTTTTTTCTCTTTTGCTCTGAGTTAATTGTCTGATTAAGTCTGATTAAGAAAAAGTAGTGCCTATTTTTTGTAAAAGACACAAAAAGGAGACTTGACTAAAGAATTATTAGCCACATGCGAGTTTCAAAGCCCAAGCCAGTTTGTAATCTGTAAGAAACTGAGGAAATTACATTTTGAAGTATTCTACGATGTTGGATACCATTTTCTCAGGGTCGTCAATATTTAACCGCAACAGGTAAACTCAGCTATGGCTTCTTCGTTTTAGCTCTTAAGACACCTTAGGGCATATTCACAAATCTTTCTGCATATTTAAGTGGAACTTAGCTACACAAAAAAAATGAAGATACGGTATTGGCACATGTGTAGCGCATTTCGATCATAAGCGTCGCTCCTGTGGTGCTTTTGAAGTCAAGTGCCCTTTTCATGAGGAAAACAGTAGATTCCAAATCCTGTTTCAAAAGATTATGATTTGTGGAATTTTAAGATCACAAATTGCTCTTATTGTGGTGTAAAATCCACCAGTATGGGCTATTGTCCACAAGTTGCAAATTTAGAATTTACATTGTAAAAAGGCGCTTTAGGGTGGGGTAGAGGATTGACTTGCTAAATACAAGGACCACCCACAAACTTGTAGGCTTGCAGTAATTCACAAGCATCATGCAGGTAGGGTTGTACTCATGGGCTCAAGCTGAGGTCAGGAGTGTATTTCCAGGGAGAAAAAGAGAAGGAAACATGCCCATATTTCACATGGTGTGGAAAACACTTGGTCTGATGCGAAGAAAACAAAAAAAAAACCAATTACATCTGTAAATAAACATTGTCACATTATTTACTCAGACTTTTTGCACGTGGTGGAAAACTGCATATGCACATTTTTCAAGCAGGGTCAGACATGGCTATAGGGCAATCCGGCAATGTCCAAACGGCTGGTCTGATCCAGTGGCGGCTGCTAGCTGGGGAAATCGGAGAGAGTGGGGGGAGAATAAAAAAATAAAAACTTACCTGCAGCCTGACGTCTGCCGCCTCGCCAGCCGATGTTCACACAGGCTCCCAGAGTCCCCTGTGCGAATCCAGATGCTGCTTTCATGCTGGTATTACCCAGCATGAGAATAGCGTGAGGATTAGGCAGAGCGGGCTGGTTCCACGCTCCAGCAGGAACTAGAAGCCTGTGCTCCTGAGCTTGCTGATATCTTCAAGCAATAGGCTGAAGATATCCAAGTGCGCATGTTGGTTTGGCCGTCCTAAGATGGCTGGCCAAACCTACCTGCTTGCTGGCAGTGCACTGTGCCCTCCACTCCTCCTACTCCTGATGACCCCACCCTTAAGACTCGGCAGTGGCTCTGGAGTAAAATAAAATGATAATAAAGCAGTTTTATCAACTGCTTTATTATCATTTTATTTTACGTGCGCTTGCAACTACATACTCATTGGAGACCTGAACATCCACCTCGACAACCCCAGCAACCCCAACTCCACCATCCTTCGTGACAACCTCGACAATATCGGATTTAAACAACTCGTCACCACACCGACCCATAGAGCTCGACACACCCTCGACCCCATCTTCGCTACAGGAAACAGCGTCCACTTCAGCCACACAACGCAACCACCATGGACCGACCACCACTGCGTACACTTCACCATCGACAAACCCAAGGCACCCAAACCAGCCCCACGCCCACCATGGAGGAACTGGAGCAGGGTCACTGACGAACAACTTAACTCCACCCTCACCCGAGCCAACCACACCTGGACATCCGACGCAAACATCGCAGCTAGAGAACTCCACACTTGAATCTCCAACTGCGCAGATGAGCTCGCCCCGCTACGCAACCCCGACAAACAGCATCCCAGGAAAGCCGCCTGGTACACCACCGCTCTCCAAGAAGCCAGGCGCACCTGCCGGCACCTGGAGAAGAACTGGAGAAACACCAAGACAACCGAAAACTACTCCACCTACAAAGACGCCATGACGGACTACCACAACCAAATCATAACCACCAAGAGGAACTTCATCCACAACAAAATCCTCACCAACTCCACCAACTCCAGGGAACTCTTCAGTGTCATTCAGGAGTTCACCAACCCACGCAGCGAAGCCGCAGACATCACCCCGTCTCAAGACCTCTGCGACAAGCTTGGAACCTACTTCCACCTCAAGATCAAAACCCTCTACGACAACTTCGTTGACCATCCTCCAGACGCCACAGCCGGCCCCCCGCCCACTAGCACACCAGCCAACCCACCATCTCCAACTGGACACCGATCACGACCTACGACACCGCCTCGACCATGAAAGGCATCCACTCGGGGTCCCCCACCGACACCTGCTCTACCCACATCTACCACAGAGCTGCAGCCGCCATCGCACCCAAACTGCAACGCACCATCAACACCACGTTCAAAACAGGCACCTTCCCAGATGACTGGAAGCGCGCAGAAGTCAGGCCCCTGCTCAAGAAGCCCACTGCGGACCCCACCGACCTCAAGAACTACTGGCCCATCTCGCTCCTCCCCTTCGCAGCCAAAGTTGCAGAGAAAACGGTCAACAGGGAACTGACACGATTCATCGAAAAGAACGCCATCCTCGACCCGTCCCAATCCGGATTCTGAAGCAACCACAGCACCGAGACTGCCCTACTCGCTGCCACAGACGACATCCGCACCCTCCTGGACCAAGGCCACTCCGCAGCCCTCATCCTACTCGACCTGTCAGCAGCCTTCGACACCGTCTCTCACCGCACGCTGGTCGCCAGACTGCATGACGCCAGCATACAAGGAACAGCCCTGGACTGGATCCGATTGTTCCTCACCGGAAGAAGCCAGAGAATCAGACTACCACCCTTCCTCTCCGATCCCACGGAAATCACCTGTGGAGTCCCACAGGGGTCATCACTGAGCCCGACCCTCTTCAACATCTACATGGCCCCCCTCGCAGCCATCGTCCGACAACACGGCCTCAACATCGTATCCTACGCCGACGACACCCAGCTCATACTCGCCCTCACCCGAGACTCCACCACCGCCAAACTCAACTTCCAGAAAGGAATGCAAGACGTCGCAGTCTGGATGACCAACAGCTGCATTAAACTCAACGCGAGAAGACAGAAGTCCTCGTCCTTGGAACCACCCCTTCAGCATGGGACAACACCTGGTGGCCGACCGCCCTCGGAAGTCCACCTATCCCCTCAGACCACGCCAAGAACCTCGGCATCATACTCAACTCATCACTCACCATGAACCGACAAGTCAACGCCGTCACATCCAGCTGCTTCAACACCCTCCGCATACCGCGCAAGACCTTCAAATGGATCCCCCCGGAGTCAAGGAAAACAGTCACCCACGCACTCATCACCAGCAGACTGGACTATGGAAACGCACTCTACGCCGGCATCAACAAGTCCCTACTCCGCAAACTCCAGACTATACAGAACACCGCCGCCAGACTCGTCCTCGGCATCCCCCGGCATGAACACATCAGCCAACACCTACGAAAACTCCACTGACTCCCCGTGGAGAAAAGGGTCACCTTCAAAATCCTCACTCACGCCTACAAATGCCTACACAACAACGGACCCAAATACCTCAACGACAGAATCAACTTCCACGTACCCAAAAGAAACCTCCGATCTTCCAACCTCGCACTGGCCGAAACCCCACACATCCACAGAGCCAGAGCAGGCGGAAGATCCTTCTCTCACATTGCGGCCAAGACCTGGAATGAGCTACCGCCAGACATCAGACGCGCCCCCTCCCTGAACACCTTCAGGAAGACTCTCAAGACCTGGCTCTTCGGCTAAACGGACCTGCGGACCCCCCCACCCCCAGTGCCTTGAGACCCTCATGGGTGAGTAGCACGCTTACAATTCCCTGATTGATTGATTGAGCAGTGGGGCGATGCTCCTCCGCCATAATGCAGGAGTTGCCCCTGGTCTGATCGTTCAGTGTGTGGGCCATTTCTTTGGCTATTTGTGGGCCTGTTTTATTGTCTGGTGGGCCAGTTTTTAATGTTGAGTTCCCTGATATGACCACAAACACTGCTTGCAGCAAGCTCAAATCCATGCAGTCTTCCATACCTTCCAAAATGCTTGTACAGCGTGGCTTTACAAGTTCAAAACTGCCCCAATTTGCAAACATGGACAACTTTTTTACCTATCTAATTCAGTAATGGGGTTCAGTTTTATTTTTGTGCCTGAAACTACTTTCTGTCCCAGTCTGACACTGTATTCCAGTAGAAGTACTCCTAGTAATCTACAAAACCTACCACTTCATCTCCTGAGGTACTTTGTGAATGTTACGTCCCGTACTAAGGGACATACTCACTCCACACATTAGGATTTGTTGGCTGGCTAGGGAGAGGAGTGTGTCTGGGGTGTGTTATTCTTAGGATGAATGAGTCATGGTGTTCATCCACCAGTATTTTTAACTATCAGGGACTGACCACTGGTTTTTAGTAGGTCTTCGACTTTCCTCCCTGACTTAATGGTCCCATTGGCGGCAGGATTGCCATGGCCGCGCAGGAGTGTGTGGGGGGGGATCCCATGAGGGAAGCGTCATTGAACAAGGAGGTGTGGTTTACTTAAGGAGCGTTCTCCGTAACCTAGACGCTTGGTTTTGTTCTTCCATTTTCTGGATTGGGGAAGGATTTGAGCTCACCGGAGCTTTGCTTCTTTTTTATAGCCTTGCTGTGTTGTTTTTTTCTGTTCAAGCAATAACAAGATGATGGACGAAGTGTTGAAACTTTTCAACCACTCACCCCCAGTCAAGAGATCTGGGTTTAATCCATTGTTCTTTTGCTCATTATGCCACCCCAGTTTGGACCCAGCCATATGCAAATCAGTCTTGACCCTGCTCCTTATGGAAACAGTCTAGCTGGAACTGCCAGGCCAGGTCCTCCCTGGACAAGAAACAAGCATCCTGGGACTGGTTTCGAGGTATCACCCGTCATCAGCCAGGCTAGCTTAAATCCCATGGCACAACGAGCAAGGGAGCCACGTCTGGGCATACCCATGGCCACTTAGGGCAACATAGCAAATACAAGATGATGGATGAAGTGCTGAAACGTTTCAACCACTCACCCCCAGTCAAGAAATCTGGGTTTAATCCATCATTCTTTTGCTCACTATGTCACCCCAGTTTGGACCCAGCCATATGCAAATCAGTCTTGACCCTGCTACTCATGGAAACAGTCTAGCTGGAACTGCCAGGCCAGGTCCTCCCTGGACAGGAAACAAGCATCCTGGGACCGGTTTCGGGGTATCACCCCTCATCAGCCAGGATAGCTTAAATCCCGTGGCACAGTGAGCAAGGGACATATGCCTGGGCTTACCCATGGTTTTTTCTGTGCCTGTTTGGTAAAAATCTTCGAAGTACTTGTCTGCAATTCTTTGGATTCTTTCTTCCACTGGATTGTTCAAAAGGACACGCTCTTTCCTGACTTAGTGGTGCCGTCCTCAGCTGCTGTTTGGTCCCACCTTCAGTTTCCTTCAATTCTAGGACTTGTAAGCCCTTTCCAATTTTTCTTGCTTTTGTCTCTTTCCTACCAGTCCTCCGGTCAGTGCACTGTACCTTCTGCTCCATTTTCTAAGTTCTTGAACTTCCGCTTACCTGGATGTTGATTACTTCGTGACGTTGTTATTTATGCTTCCTTTCTAGTATTTTGCACGCTTCATATTTTTGTTTAGGATGCCCTACAAGTCTGTGCATTACTTGGTACACCCCATAATTGAAAAGACTACATTAATTCTTGCTTGGTGTTTCCTATGGCATTAATAGGACCCATGATGGGATCTGCTTCTATGGATTAATAGGAGCTGTTGCCTATTTCTCTTTTTGCCATTGGGGTGCGTTATGGTTGGCTCAGAGTGATTTATTGGGTGAGCATGTTTCCCCATAAAACCATGATAATTGGTATGAATGCATTGCATACTTGTAGTCCCTATTCATGCTTTGTTTCTTAAATCCTAAAGGTGATACCTTGGGATACCCTTCCCAAAAGCAAGGGTTATTGGCCAGGGGAAGGACACCCGTTCACAGCACCTACCTTGAGAGAGCGAAACTTCCTGTCATAAAGAAGTCCTTCCTTATTTCCCTATTTTCCCCTTATATCCCCGTGGTGTACCACTCACAGCTGTTCTCCAGTCAGCGTGGAGGGTTAGTCACAAGATGAGAGGACGGACTATCTCCGTTCCTGCAGTAACTGGTTTTCAGATCAGTGGGGACACTCAACAGTGAAACCCTAACAAAATCCCAAAATCTTCTTCAAACTTAGGATGAAACCCCTGGGTGTAAGTTTTCAACTTTTAATTTCTTCTTTGTGAATGTGGCCCCCCCTAAAGGTTTTTCCAGATAACTATATCTAGCAACGGATCAACAGAAAAGTTTGTGATGTCAGTTAATATTGCTGGTTGGGCCAGATAACCCTCCCTTCAATTCAATGATCTATGGCAAAGATGAAACGAGGATCCTATTAGTCAGCTTCCTGAGTTACAATAACATTACAAATACCGTTTATGTATTGCTAGGATAGTAATATCCTTCTTTTTTTTCTTCCCATATAATATTTTTTCTTAACTGTCTTCATTGCCACATCTTACATTATGGTACTTTTCAAATGCTTATATACTGCAAACTAGAAAGTGGCTTAGATTCATCAGTGCAATAGAAGAACACATTTAGTTATGAATTTTGTGTAGGTTATAGACATATCTCTTGCCTCATTATGGGAAGGGTGATAGAACATCAGATTGCTCTATCAGAATTACCAGCCAGCAGTAGCTACTGCTCATTGCAGAAAGGTCGGCATACCTGGAGTGTTCCTGTGGTGAACAACCTTCCTAGGTTTCATCCATTGGGATGGAACTCATTTGTATGGCATAATTACTTCAGGTAAATCAAGTCTACTTCCTTCTGGTGCTGAACATGCTGCACCTTCTGGTATTAAAATTCTGCTGGTAGATGGGAAGCACCACCATGCCTTATTGTGAGCAGAGGTACTTTGGTCACATGGAACCAACAAGGCCTTGCGGGTTGGAGGAGGTTCATGGGTAACCTGATCTTCCCACAGGGTTCTGCAGAGGTCCTCCTCCTTGCGTTGTGACATTTCGACCAGGGAGTCCAGTAGATCACTAGGCACAGCATGGTGGCCATTTGCTATGTGTATTTGTAAAGCACACTATCACCCGCGAAGGAATTTGGTACAATGGTTCACTCGGACCAAGTGTAGATACATTTCTCTATGCAACTCTTCTCTACCGAGGAATTACTGCCTGGTGGGAACCTTTATGGCCTGACTTGGTTGACAGTAAATTGTGTGTAATGATTCACTAGGTATCTATTGTATTTTTTCTGGAGGAAATGTAAATTCATCTTTTTTATCCATATAAGTAGACGTATAGTATTTCCTATACATTACATTAGAAAAATCCCTTTCAAGAGGTGTATGTCTTGTGCAGTAATTGCTAATTGATTGGCCTGCTTTTGGGTGCATTTTCTCATTGCACATGCCATAAAAATGACCTCATTTTATGTCTTGTAAGCATGCCTCTCCAACAGATGCATTCATGTAAGTATACAAAGGAAAATATCATTCTGGCAACACCAGTGAGGCAGGAGAGAACTTTATAACAGTAGATCACGTCATCGGGGGCGTAGCCAGCAGCCGATGGAGTAGGAGCCTTCCTCGGTTGGCTCCCGCCAGCCGATCCCCATTTAGTGCCATCCTGCGGACTGAAACCCCCCCTTGGGGACCACTTGCCCTCCCAGGGACCCCTCTGGTAATAGGACCCCGAGAAGATGGGCAAAGAAAAGCTGTGAATCGCTGAACGACCAGGAATCCATGGCTGAAGGAGCTTCGCAGCCGGGATCCAAGATCGCGGCCTCCGCGTTGTGACGAACTCTGGGAAGACCCAGACCAGAGCCGGGGACGGAGAGAGTGCTTCCCTCTGTTCCAGGGGAGAGCCGCCCCAACCTGACCCCCGGAAGAGGGTGGACTCTGGAGGGGACCCCGAGGGCTCAGGTGACCATAACCGGAGAGCGGAGATACGAGAGGGGAGGAGTGGACCTCCCGACTGGCAGCTGGCAGCTGTCGGATCTAAAGCACGCCGAGTCGGGACCAGGGGCTGAGCAGCTACGGTGGAGCAGTGAGCAGATGTGGCCGATTGGCGGCCGAAGCCGAAAAGAGCATCCCTGGAAAGACTGACAATCCAAAGGGGGAAAGACCGGGGCGGTAAAGAGTGGAGAGAGAGTGACCCGGCGGGTGGCCCGGTGCACGTGAGTTACCTGCACTGCTACGGTTTAGATAGGCTGGGCCGCGGAACTCGAGCGCGGCGCTTGGGGCCTGACCTGGAGATCATCTGAGAGGGGCCCCCCATAGATGCCATGACTTGCCCTTCCATGTTAACAAAAGTGGGCACCCCACTGGCGGCGAGAGCAGAGAACGCTCCCTGTATAGAGAGGCAAATTGTATGGTGGGGACACAGCACCACAGTGATCACTATGTAACAGGAGGGTTGGTGCCCTAACAGCACCGCAACATTACAGATCTGGCTTGGAATCGCCAAGGCCAATTCCCCTCACTCGAAGGAGACAATCGCACCTACACAATTAGGGACACACGACAGTAGGTTCCGAAGAGATTGATAGAGCGCCATGTTCTCGTGAAATTTGTAGGGGTGCATTATAATCACCTTTAGTCTGCACCCGCATATATCCAGTTATGTATCAATGAATAGTCGGCATAATGTAGTTCTAAATCGCATTTTTTTGAGTGAATAGGAGAGTAGTTGTGTTATTAAAATTACGAAAATGTATTGCCTAATTGAAAGAGTGTTTAAAAAAAGATGCATAGATGATTTAGTTAATGCGTAGTTAAAGACATAATAGTTAACGTGTATGATATTACATTGCATGTGTAGTTTATGTTTGCATATGAAATATATGAGCCCATGCTTAATGAAGTAATTAAGAATTGTGTGTCCGAATTGTGTAAGGCCTGACTGCATATGCAAAGGGAAGGCCTGATTCATTCTTATGTTAGCTTATTTTGTAGGCAGAGAAGGTTCTCTTGGAAAGGCTCTCTGGGTACAGTTGGTAGATTCGTGCAGAGGGAAGGAAAATGTGTTGAAATGTATCTTCTGTTGCAGGTGCAAGGACATATGCCTCGTTAACGAAAGACTGGCTCTTTGTTTCAAGAGTTAGGGTGGTGGGAGGCATTGAGATGGGAGTACACTGGAATGTAGGGATGATACTTTCAGCGGAGAAGGTGCCTGGGACTCAAGGTCATCGTAACCGTCCTGGATGAAGTAAGAGTTTCGATGGAAAAGTACAAGAAGGAAGACCTGGCCGAAGAGGCGTGAGAAGGGCGTGTTCAATTGAATGTACATTTTGTATTAGGGACAGTGCCCCGAGGGAGGAGGTAGGAGAAGAGGTAGAGGAGACCAGAGAGGAAGGCAGAGAGAGAGATTCTAGGAAGGAGCATCTTAGAACGAGCTCGAAATGCTAAGTGAGTGCACTTCTTAGGAAGTCTTCACAGCTGACACCTTTTTCTTTTACTCTTGCCTGGGAAGTCGTTAAGTAGGTATGTCACCTTAGTGATGGAATAGGACAGCTAATGGTTTTATGCTTATTTAGGTAAATGAAGAATAATATAGAGATTGGAGCAGTTATCGCTTGTCTAATACTTCTGGAGCTAACGATTCTTCTTATTCTGAGTCGGATGAGACTCCTGCGTAGGATGCTATTTGTATTAGTGCCAATCTATTTCTTTAACCTCGTGTTGAGGTGCTTGCACGTGCAGTTATTCTTGGCTGTAATAAACCCACAAAATTGAATTCGGAGTCAGTGGTCTTTTAAGGTAAACTGGATTCTAAATTGTCGCATAACCGAAAAAGATTTTCTTCCCTTCACTCTATTCAGCAGGTAAAAAGATCCTGGCGACCTGAAGATTCTTAGAGGTGATAAGATAAGAATCAGCGTTATCAGTTGGTAGCAGAGTAGGATGGTTTCCTCTGATAGTAAGGGGAGATCTAGACTAGGATAAGAGATTATTTGCCCCATAGAGCCCGAGTGATGGTGATCCAGTGGATCGTAAGAGGAGGACGACGGCGGTCGATGAGAACTGACGGAGAGTGACGGTGCGGAAGTAGCAGTTCGTGGTAGAGTGAGTATGAACAGGGTGATGCTTGTTAGATTGCGGTGTTTAATTGTTGTGTGGTGTTTTGCGTAGTTGGAATGAGAGTCGTGTGATTGAAGATCGGACCGTGAGCGCACGTGGGGCCGAGAGATATTGTGGTGTAGAAGACACTCAGAGCTGAGATCGTTGACCAGAGGTTGTGGGGGTCATGAGACGTCGTTGACAAATCCACTGAAGATAGGGAACATATGTGTGAGTGTGTGAATAACCGACGCTGGTCGTAGGTTGTTGTGTGCAGAACATTGAGCGTTTGGATCCTATCGATTGTGTCAGAGGTGATTGTCCGGTCGTTCGCGGACAGACAGTTGCCAGATTGAGGTCAACAATTTCGAGAGGCTGGTCGGTCATCGGTGGACCGACAGTTAGAGAGGTAATTGTTCTGCACTATCTATTGCACACCTAGGGGAGTGGAGGTTCAGATGAAGGATGACGATGCCACCTTCAAAGTTGCCAATCAGCACTTGTGTATAGAAATGTATCCAGTGGTGACAGTGGAGGAACTTCCACTGGACTTGAGAGACTCTGTGTCACAAGAAGTGTGGGATTTCACGGGAGAAGAGATCGGACTAATCAAGGGGGTTGAACCTGTACAGATCCAGGTGAAGCAGAATGCTGAAATCCCTAGAACGCCCCAGTACAATCTGTCGCCTGAAACGATCACAGGGATTAGGCCTGTAATCGAGTCTATGATCAAGCAAGGCATTCTGAAGGAGATAAGAGGTAGCCCATGTAATTCACCCAACATGGGACTACAGAAACCGAGCGGGAAGTTCAGGATCGTGCAAGACCTGCGAAGGGTTAACACAATAGTTATCCCATGTTGTCCAGTGGTACCGAATCCATCAGTGATACTGTTTCAGATCCCATGTGAAGCCGAGTGGTTTATGGTCATTGATTTGTGTCAAGCATTCTTCTCAATACCGCTCCACGAGGAAAGCCAATTTATTTTTGCTTTCCGGCTGGAAAATCGTGTGTTAACATGGTGTCGTATCCCCCAAGGGTGTACAGAGAGCCCATCGATCTTTAATCAGATCTTGAAGAAGAATCTTGAGAGTCTCGTGTTGCCACATAACTCAGTTCTTGTGCAGTACATAGACGACCTGCTTGTGGCTTCAGAGACCGAAGATGCTTGCAGGATAGACACGATAGCCCTACTGAACCATTTGGCAGAGAATGGACACAAGGTGTCCCCGAACAAATTGCAGTACTGTCTGAACGAAGTACAGTACTTGGGCCACAGATTAGAAAAAGGCAAGAGGAAAGTGTCACCAGATCGAATTGAGGCAATAATGAACATGGCAGTGCCCACCACTCAGAGAGAAGTCAGGATGTTTTTGGGAATGGTCGGCTATTGTCGTCAGTGGATTCCCAGTTTTTCCTTGAGAGCAAAACCTTTGCAGAGACTTACGCACAAGGATGTGAGTGATCCGGTACCATGGGACGAGGAGTGCTTGGTGTCTTTCCTAAGACTGAGAGAAGATTTGTGCAGTGCACCAGCTTTGGGAATGCCTGATTACAACAAGGCTTTCTCACTGTTCTGTTGCGAGAGGGAGGGTTGTGCATTAGCGGTCTTAGCTCAGAATCATGGAGGTGTCCGTAGACCAGTTGCTTGCTTTTCAGCTACTCTAGATCCAGTAGCTTCTGCGTTGCCCGGATGTCTAAGATCCGTTGCTGCAACAGGTCTCAGCATTGAAAGATGTGAAAGCATTGTAATGGGTCATCCTTTGACAGTTTATGCGCCACACTCGGTTGAATTGTTGATGACCAGGACTAAGACTCAGCACCTAACGAATAACAGGTTAACGAGGTATGAGCAAGTCATACTTGCCGCAGAGAATGTGACTTTGAAAAGGTGCTCCGTCTTAAACCCTGCAACATTAATGCCCATACCGAATGCAGATGATGAAGATTGTGCGGACCATGATTGTCTTGATGTGACTGAACTGTGCACCAAACCGAGACCAGACATTGTCGATGAACCACTGACTGACCCAGATGAAATTTTCTTTGTCGATGGTTCATGTTTAAGAGACAGTGTCGGCCAACTAAGAGCAGCGTTTGCTGTATGTACCATTTCAGGAGTGGTTGAGGCTGCTTGCCTAGAAGGAGTACACTCCGCGCAGGTAGCTGAGATCATTGCCTTGACCCGTGCCTGTTTGGCCGCTGATCAAATTCGAATCACGATCTACACAGACAGCCAGTATGGGTTCGGTGTGGTTCATGACTTCGGACAGTTATGGTCCCAGAGGGGATTTTTGACATCATCTGGCTCACCCATTAGGAATGGAGAACATGTAAGACAACTGCTAGATGCATTGCAATATCCGAAGGCAATCGCAGTTGTCAAGTGCACTGCGCATGGAAAGGGGGAGGATTTTGTGTCCATGGGAAACAATTATGCGGACGAGTCGCCCGCTTCTGTGCAGAACAAGGATGTATATTTACAGAGGGTTACACAGGAGAGAGCCAAGAGAGAACCGAGCTCAACATGATGTTGGCCATGGCAGACACTTGGGAGGAACTCAAGCGACTGCAGGATGAGGTTTCAGATCAAGAACGGAATGGATGGGTCAAAGCAGGATGTGAAAGAGGGGATGTGGATGTTTGGGTTTCCAGTGATGGGAGAGCTGTACTGCCAGAGAATATGCTGAGCCCCATGGCGAGACTAATACATGGACCGGTACATCTTGGTAGAGATGCAATGATGCGTGTGCTTAGACAGACGTGGTATAACCCACGATTTCGTGCGATTGCTGAAGCAGTTTGTCAGAGGTGTGTTACGTGTCAACAGATGACTGCTGGAAAGAAAACCGTAGTCACCTTGAGTCACATTGGGAGGTCAGGAGGACCCTTCAATAGGATGCAGCTAGATTTTGTAGAAATGCCTAAGTGCAATGGGTTGAGGTACATTTTGGTGGTGGTGTGTGTATTTTCACGGTGGGTCGAGGCTTACCCAACACGCAGGTGTGACACCCTCACAGTGGCTAAGTTATTGTTGAGGGAACTCATCCCGAGGTTTGGTTTTCCGACCTCTTTGGAATCAGATAGAGGAACACACTTCCACAGTGAAATCATGAAGCTGCTCTGTGCGGCACTGAATGTGGATCAAAGATTGCATTGCAGTTATCGACCAGAGGCTTCTGGGATAGTGGAACAGGTTAATGGAACCTTGAAGGCAAGAATGGCAAAAATGTGTTCATCAACGTCTCTGAAGTGGCCTGATGCACTGCCACTTGTGCTAATGAGTATTCGCAGTGTCCCTGACAGGAGAACTGGGTTGTCCCCTCACGAGATCTTGATGGGAAGGGCAATGCGGTTGCCAGCAGTACCGGCTACAACATTGATAAACATCACTGATGACTTGATTCTCGATTACTGTAAAGGACTATCTGATGTGGTCCGTTCTGTGTCCCAGCAGGTACAAGCTACAGCTGTTCCGGCCTCGAGTGATCTGTGCCACGACCTGTGTCCAGGCGACTGGGTGCTTGTCCAAAAGCACGTGAGGAAGAGCTGTCTGGATGTTCGGTGCCGAGGCCCGTACCAGGTGATACTGGTAACGAACACAGCAGTGAAGTGTGGAGGATTGCCGAACTGGGTACACGCTTCCCATACCCGCAGAGTTTCAGCACCCTCAGAAGAAACAGCTCCTCTCGTAAATGAAAATCCAGCTGATGTGGCAGGGCCACATGAGAGGACTAGTCAAGCTGTGAGGGCCGCTGACCCAGCTGGTTGTGCACCAGAGCAAGCTGGAGGGGGTTACGACAGCCAGAACCTCGACTCTGACTCAGATGACAGAGGTGGTGCAGTGGGTGGAGTGGAGTCAAATTCAGCAGAAGAAGGAAGTGGTGCACAGGGTATAGAAGGGGAAGGCGGAAGAACAACCAGAATTGAAGAGGCTTGGCCTGAGAGACAGAGGCGACTGAATCTGAGGTTGGCACCCAAAAGAGATCTTGCTCCAGTGTCTGAAACGTCTGAATCAGAAGCAAGTGACGGAGAGCAAACTCAAGAGGGTCGGAGGAGGTCGAAAGAACGAGAGTACCGTGCCAGAGATACGCTACTCCTGAGTGGACTTATGCAGTGACTGATGCAGGGGGTAGTGAGCTCGGGGAGGCTGAGGTCCGTACAGGTGGTCAGCAAGAGCCCGAGCGTGGTGTTGAAGGTGGTGCTGTTAATACCAGGGCTCGAGGTCGAAGGAATACTAACCCTCACGGTCCCAAATCCCCCGCTCCTGAGTGAAGTCCGAGAATTGGTTCTGCATCGACTCGAATTTCCGTCTTTTGGATTTGAGCCGTCTTCACATGAGATGATAATTCTTCGCCTTGAACTTTTGTATCATGTTTTAGAAGCGCTTGCAGCTGATCTTATCGTGGATGAAATATAACCTGTTGTAAATAAAAAAAGTCTAAAGAAGAAGATAACCTAGATCCGAGAGGAAGAAGAATAAACTTAGGGACTTTCCACCGAAGAGAAACGAGAGCTTAGGGAAGTCTTTTTCTGGACTATGTAAATAAGACACTGTTGTTGAAAAGGGGATTTCCAGAGGTTTCGAAGTGTTTCTCGAACTGGTCAAGCAAGTCACGAGTGGAGAAGACAAAGACTTTTGAGTGTTCATTGCTTATACCAAGAACTTTGAGAACTTTTGAGATTATGGAGGCTGGGGATCCACATCGTAGATCCAAATTGATTGTAGGCACATTTATAGGGGTGTGATAGTTTCTATAATCATAGTAGTTGTAGTTTCATATGCTGTTCCACACGAGCTAGCAGTGGAGGGGGTGCCAGGGACTCCTACACCTACTACACCTAGCAAAAAGGAGGGAAACATAGGAGCTGACAGAGCTTTGCTAATAGAAAAAAGTCGTAGATTGCATGTAGATTTGTCTAGAAGTGATTTTAAGCTTAATGCATATGCCAAGCTGCTATATGAGTATGTAGATGCGATGGATGCGAAAGATTGCTATGTGTGTATGCAGTTGCCAGCGTCAGTGGATGAGGGTATTAGATATCACCATCTCCCACTGACTTATGGAATTTCATTTAGTTTGCTGTTGAGTGTGTTTTATGGGAGGGGTCACTATGAGTACTTCTTTTCCAATTATGACGCCGTGCTTTCAGAGGTTCCTGCCCATAAACATTTGAACAAGTATGATTATTACAAGGCGGACGATAGACTTGGAAAGTACTTCATACCGACTTCGACTTTAGATACAGCTTATGCCCATAGACACAATTTAACCTGTGCATTAACCGAAGTAGAGAAGAGGTTTGTAGATCAGGTAGAAGATAGATATAGAATGCTAACAAAAACACGTCACACTGGAGATAGTCCTGTAGATTGGACAGACGAGGAGAGATTGCACCGAACAAAAGGAAGTTATGGTCCTATAGCATTGGATATGGGCCAAAGGGAAAAGTTGTGTGAGACGTGTGCAGACTTATTACGATAAGGTCTCTGTGGGACAGAGCGAGTGTGATCATGTTTTCACTATGGAGGATTCAGCGAAGAATTTTCTGCAAGGCCCTGTACAAGTGATACCTACGGTGTATTTTGTGTGTGGAAGAAATGCTTATGTGATGTTGCCAGCAAGCTGGTATGGTACATGTTACTTGGGAATAATATTTCCAAAGATTTACCATGCAGAGGATTTGGAGCTTTTGGAAGGTGGAAAGCATTCAAGAGTGAGGAGAGGTGCGAATGCAGGAGTTGTAGTGGGAGATATCTTTGGAGCAATGATACCAAGTTTGGGAGTGATCTTGAATGACGTAAAGATCCGGAGATTGGCGACTGTGGTAGATGAACTATCAATGAATAGAGCAAAGTCGTTGATACTTGTGGATGGAGAGATGTTGTCGATAAGGACAATGGTTTTACAGAATCGCCTTGCTTTGGATGTCCTATTGGCAAAAGAGGGCGGAGTCTGTAAAATGTTGAAGGTTCAAGAGTGCTGCACTTATATACCAGACCACAGCAAGGATCTGGAGAAATATATAAGTAACATCACTACGATCCACACGAAAATAGCAGACTTGACTGAAGAGGGAGTTTGGGAGAAGGTTGGCAAGGGATTTGGTCAAGTGGGGAGCTGGTTTGCGAATTTGGGAAAGGGATTCCTTGGCTATGTTCTGAGACCTCTCATTATTGTGGTGGTTTGTGTGGTTTGTCTGTGGGGTCTGATCAGAGCATACAAGTGGTATCGAGCAAGCAGAGCTGAGAGAGCTTTGAGAGAAAATGAGACGAGAATGACTAGACTGCAGGACAGTCACTATCGAAACATTAAGAGTTTGGAGAGATTCCGACAGGGGAGAATGGCAACAAGTTCTGTTTAGGTCGGTTCTTTCTCCAAGGGAGTTGTAAAGGTGTGATGACAGGAGTCATCAAAGGGGGGAACCTATAGAGCGCCAATGTTCTCGTGAAATTTGTAGGGGTGCATTATAATCACCTTTAGTCTGCACCCGCATATATCCAGTTATGTATCAATGAATAGTCGGCATAATGTAGTTCTAAACCGCATTTTTTTGAGTGAATAGGAGAGTAGCTGTGTTATTAAAATTACGAAAATGTATTGCCTAATTGAAAGAGTGTTTAAAAAAAGATGCATAGATGATTTAGTTAATGCGTAGTTAAAGACACAATAGTTAACGTGTATGATATTACATTGCATGTGTAGTGTATGTTTGCATATGAAATATATGAGCCCATGCTTAATGAAGTAATTAAGAATTGTGTGTCCGAATTGTGTAAGGCCTGACTGCATATGCAAAGGGAAGGCCTGATTCATTCTTATGTTAGCTTATTTTGTAGGCAGAGAAGGTTCTCTTGGAAAGGCTCTCTGGGTACAGTTGGTAGATTCGTGCAGAGGGAAGGAAAGTCTGTTGAAATGTATCTTCTGTTGCATGTGCAAGGACATATGCCTCGTTAGCGAAAGACTGGCTCTTTGTTTCAAGAGTTAGGGTGGTGGGAGGCATTGAGATGGGAGTACACTGGAATGTAGGGATGATACTTTCAGCGGAGAAGGTGCCTGGGACTCAAGGTCATCGTAACCGTCCTGGATGAAGTAAGAGTTTCGATGGAAAAGTACAAGAAGGAAGACCTGGCCGAAGAGGCGTGAGAAGGGCGTGTTCAATTGAATGTACATTTTGTATTAGGGACAGTGCCCAGAGGGAGGAGGTAGGAGAAGAGGTAGAGGAGACCAGAGAGGAAGGCAGAGAGAGAGATTCTAGGAAGGAGCATCTTAGAACGAGCTTGAAATGCTAAGTGAGTGCACTTCTTAGGAAGTCTTCACAGCTGACACCTTTTTCTTTTACTCTTGCCTGGGAAGTCGTTAAGTAGGTATGTCACCTTAGTGATAGAATAGGGACAGCTAATGGTTTTATGCTTATTTAGGTAAATGAAGAATAATATAGAGATTGGAGCAGTTATCGCTTGTCTAATACTTCTGGAGCTAACGATTCTTCTTATTCTGAGTCGGATGAGACTCCTGCGTAGGATGCTATTTGTATTAGTGCCGATCTATTTCTTTAACCTCGTGTTGAGGTGCTTGCACGTGCAGTTATTCTTGGCTGTAATAAACCCACAAAATTGAATTCGGAGTCAGTGGTCTTTTAAGGTAAACTGGATTCTAAATTGTCGCATAACCGAAAAAGATTTTCTTCCCTTCACACTATTCAGCAGGTAAAAAGATCCTGGCGACCTGAAGATTCTTAGAGGTGATAAGATAAGAATCAGCGTTATCAAGATATTGGCACTTACCTGACCCGAGAGGGGAGGGAGTTGATGGTTGAGAAACACTCAGACTCACTGCTGAAGCCAATCAGACCGCGACCAAGGTAGGATTCACTGGACCTATAGTGTGCAGTCCTGGGCAGCTGCGACTATCGGGGAAGAAAGACCACTGACAGCTGGGTGGGGTGGGGTCCCCTCCCGATACTACTGGATCTTTGGCCGAGGGAGGACCATTCAAAGGGCAGTCAGTTGGAAGTGGATAAACCCCTGGCTACTACAGGGGTAAGATGGGGAAGACGAGTAGAAGGAAGGATATCAACCCCCCGACCCAGAGTCAGACGGACACAGAGGATTCCTCTGCACTGGCCCCCACAAACACAGAGCAGAACGACTCACAAGCAGCGCCAATGTCGCAAGACAATCGCCTCGAGACTGGCTGTTGAGACCAAGATTGACACTGTAAGGGAGGAAATGGGTCTCTTAAAAACCGACCACTGCCGGTTGGCGAAACGAGTTACTGTGACGGAGGAAATGGAGGACCTGAAACCCACCTTATCCACGACTGCTGATAGGCTGAAGGTGGTGAAAATACAAGTGAAAGTGCTTGAAATGAGGGCTGAAGATGCTGAAAACAGGTCACGCTGCAACAATGTGCGAATCACAGGGCTTCTGGAGCGGGTTGAAGGAAGAGACATGGTGACCTTCTTGGAGAAATGGTTCAAAGAGGAGGTGGCATCGGAAGGCTTATCTGGCATAGTCCACGGGCCAGCGCCAAGACACCCTCGGGTAATCGTGCGCTTAACAAATTTATTAACATAACATAACATAACATCTCCATATTTTGCACAGGAGAGAGCCCATAGAGTGCCTGCGAAGCCTCCTCCCCCTGGAGGCCCGCAGCAACCTGTGGTGGCTCAGCTCTTGTTTCATAAGGACAGAGATCACATAATCAGACAGGCCTGGCAGAAAGACCCCCTGATTGTGGACAATTGCACTGTCAGAATCTGTCCTGATTTCTCTAGGGAGGTCCGAAGGCAGCGCTCATCGTTTCTAGCAGTCAAGAAAAAATTGCGGCAAATGGAAGTCCAGTATGCAATGCTCTTTCCAGAGAGACTAAGAGTCGTGACCTCATCGGGGGCTCGATTCTTTAGCACACCACAGGAGGCATGGGATTGGATTGATCTACAGGCACCCGGACTTGCCCCCCTTGACCAACGGAAGAGAGAGTGCACCCATCGTCGCAGCGAATGCAACAAATCTATTGTGGCTCCCTCCAGAGCCGAAAACCAACGGGAACGAGAGAAAGCCATGGCAGCAGTGGCTTCTCTGAGTGCCCCCGACTCAAGTGGAGCATCCTCCCCTGTGAGAGAGGAACCATGAGACTCAGACTCTGAGCACCGCACCAGCACGATGGAGGGGCCCAGCCAAGATATGCCGACGGTCACCCCTGCCACAGCGGATGAGATCATTTGACATACTTCCAGAGCCGCAAGTATTAAGAGGGGCTGAGAGAAAGGGCGGAGAGACCCATACGACCAAACTCCGAGACTGGGGGAACTGGGGTGGGGGGAAGACGCACCCGGGATTGGGACACTCACAATTTGAGCTATTCACTGAATGGTTGAGAAGGTGGCGGGGCCGCAACATTGGATCCAGCAGATGCGAGGAAGGCAAACTCTACCCCATGAGCTCAAAGCTTGGGTATTGTTTACATATGTTTGGATGAGAAGGGCTTGCTCACTTGTCCTGGGGAGGGGGAGTTGGGGTTGTTAATGGTTAATACTTAAGGGGGTTGCAGATCATGAAGACCAGACACTGATATTGCAGCACCCTAAGCTGTACTCCCGCCCGCATGCATGGGGAGCTCTGCACTGGGGAGTCCCCCCAGGGCTACACTTGACTCACCCTAATGGCTGGTCCTCAATCTTATAGGATTATCACATGGAACATCAGGGGGATGCATACTATGTCCAAGCTGTACAAAATTCTCTCCTACCTGAATAAACGGGGATTGCACATAGCTCTCCTGCAAGAGACCCACCTGCCGGCAAAGGGGGGGAGGCTCTTAAACATAGATGGCGAGGGCAATTATATTACACATCGTACTCTGCCTTTGCTAGGGCGGGGGTCCCGTTCGAGTGTATTGGGGAGATGATAGACCCTGATGGCTGGCATGAGGCAGTAATGGGCAGACTAGACGTCCGGTACATAGCGATCGTAAGCATATATGGCCCTAACTCAGATCAGGGGATGTTCCTGGCTAAGATCACAGGGACACTGGCACCCTACCTACCGCACGCTGTAGTCATTGGGGGTGACTTTAACTGCATAGCTGACCCCCGGAGGGACCTCTCCCACCCGCCCCTAAGGGTCGCCCCAACAAACAGAATAGCGAGGGCATTCATGGATTGGCAGAGCATGTGGGGCTTACTAGACTCCTGGAGACATCTGAATCCTGAGGGAAGGGATTACTCCTTTTATTCCCTGGTACATGACCTTCACATTAGATTAGACACATTCCTATGCTCCCTGGACATACATACCCAGATTCAATCAGTAGAATATTTAACGCGTACACTGTCGGACCACAATCCGGCCCTTCTCCACATGTGATGGGGACTACCGCGACAACGAATACCAACATGGCTCCTGAAAACAGAGGCCTTCGAAGACCAGGTGTTCCTCGAGGAAGTCAGGGAGTGCATTATGACTTACTGTGCTGATAATGCAAACACAGCTAACTCTCGACTGACAGAATGGGATGTGTTTAAAGTGATAGTTAGAGGCAAGTGCTTGGCGACCTCTAGGGGAGTATGGCGTACACTTGAGACAGACCTTGAGACTGCCGACCAGGTATTACGTACACTAGAAGTACAAAGACCAGAACATCCAGAGTAGGGACAAGCCCTACTGGATGCCAAAGAGGAAGTGGCCAAGCAAACAGAACGATTACGTAACTTTGATTACAAGAAATACATGGAATGCACACACGCAGAGCGGGATAGAACCGGTCCCCTACTTGCTTGGCTGGCTAACCCAGCTCGGAGGGGCTCCCCAATACTTGAAGTAGGGGATACTGAGGGACGCATGCTATATCAACAAGAGGAGATAAATCAGAGGTTCCTGGGGTTCTACTCCAACCTATATAGCACCCGATTGAGACAGGAAGAAGGGATAGTCAGTGAATATCTGAACGATATCCCCCTCCCCTCTTTAGGGGTTGGAGAGGCGGATAAGTTGGGGGCCCCCATAACCATACAGGAAGGAAGAGCAGTAATTAAGGGCCTGACTAGGGGTAAAACACCCAGTATGGATGGTATACCCATTGAGTTTTATGCTGCCTAGTCTGAAGAATTGACTCCCAGACCAGTAGATTTATAAGAGGCAGCACTTGAGGAGGGTCACCTTCCAAACTCCACCTGGGAGGCACTGATTGCCCCTCTCCTCAAAGCAGGCAAATCCCTCATCGATTTCGAGGCGTAGAGGCCATTATCTATGCTAAACTTAGATTTTAAGATACTAAGCAAAATACTTGCACCGAGGCTCCAACCACTAATGACCGACCTCTTTCACCCGGACCAGGTGGGATTCATTCGAGGACGTAACACGACTCTCAATATACGGCACCTCATGGCACTTATGGCAGAAGGGAAAGAGATTGTGGGAGAGAAGGTGGTCTTCACGGTAGATATGGAAAAGGCTTTTGACAGCCTCGAGTGGGAGTTTCTGTATGGTGTTCTGAATAAAATGGGGTTGGGATAAGGTTTTTCAAAATGGGTCAGATTGCTTTATATGAGACCTGTGGCGCGGGTCAGAATGGGTCAGACCATATCAGAGCAGTGTGAAGTGCTGCTCATGGTAGGAGCATCAAAGCAATTGCAAGACGGTTATTTGGAGGAGAAATAATTTTTCTGCTGTTGGTTAGAAGCTGGTGGTTTGTGATTGGGGAAATTTCCCATCATCCTCTGAGAATGCGATGGGTTGCATCGCCATATAATTGTTGTAATTATTCAAATGGTGGAATTATATAGCCCACTGTGCAAGAAGGTTGGGGGATTTTGTGCTTGAGGTGTTTGGCATGGTGGCTCAGAACTTGCAAGACACAACCATGATTGGGTCAGAAGTGATTCTTCTAAGTCACTGAGGGCAGTGCATCATCACTACAGCTATAGACAGTCATGTGCACCCATTTTATGCTGAACTATCATGTTTGATGTAGTAACACAAAATGTACAACAAGAGCAATGGTAACAGTGGGCATGCGCTTCTGGTTAAAGACACGTACATAATCCTTGGGTCTATCATGTATAAAAGTGAGATGCAAAAAGATAATTAAGCCATAGACTATTCCACACAGGTTAAACTGTGGGAAAATCCCTTTAAAGGACGAAATCCCTCACTCACCAAAGGTGACATGCTTCATCATATGGGATTCTCCTCTCGAAGGAAAAACCTAGTTCCTTCGAGGGCTACAACCCCCTCTCTGAGAGGGAGGAGCTCAGGGATGTTTTTAGATATCTTATTTCTAGGATGTTCTAAATCCACATAGATGAGCAAAATAGTGTGAACGAGACGCAGCGCAAAAAATATAAAGGAGGTGAGAGTAAAACTAGCTAGGGGCGTCATATATGTTTTATTCAGAAACACCCTCTGCCAGGATTAAAAACAGTAGTGCATCAACGACATAAGTTTAAGTCGCAATAATATGTGATAAATAACTGGTCGACATGTTTCAGCCTAGAGTGCCCCCATAATCGGGCAAGGCTTTCTTTAGGACCTATACAATGCTGCTGCTAGTGCTCAAATGAAAATACAAACAAAGGATACAAGAACTAAATATGTTCAAAACTTCAACTGCTCCGGAAGGTAAAATAACCTATTGGAAATAGAAACATTGATTGGAATTCATGCAACCTGTGTGGAAAAACGTAACACTAGGCTTAAATCTACAACAAAAGAAAAAATGAGAAAAGAAAGAAGAGAGAAAAGAAATTCTTACCCGCTACTGCTGGGTAAAGAACTCCACCTCAGCCTGGCAACAGCTCAGGATAGAGGCACCGCTCTAAGAGGAAAAGATAATAATAAAACAACTATATTTAAGGTATCCTGTACTAATGCCGGCACGGTTGACAATATTATTGAATCATACAGCCTAGTCAGGAATTGTTAAAGAGCAAAATATGGGAAAAACTAGTGGAACACAAAGAGTCCGCAGTATATCTAGCATTCAAAATGGTTACAAAAACTCTGTGTGTATCTATAAAACAGACCACACACAGAGTACAATGAGTGAATAATAATTACCACAAATTTTTTGTCAATATCATCGTTCACTAGAAGGTCCATGAAAAAGAACACCTCTGTGAACCCAGGACAACAGAGAGACTGCTGCAAAAAAGCTCTCAAATGCAGCATACAACAAAATAAAGCTTCGCCCTAACACTCACCTGTCCATCGGTACCCCAAGCTCGTATTGAGCCTGCAACCGGAGGTGAGTGTCAGTGGCAAAAGCGTTCGCTTTTATAATGTCCACAACTAATGCAGAACAGTTGTGAAGATCTTAATTGTGAAGAACCTACGCATGCGCTAGTGAAGAGATACTAATTCACTGCGCATGCGCTGCTAATTCAAAAGAAATTAAATTTAAAACACCAGAATCGGGACATTGAATTGACAAATCAGGCACAAATACGAAAAAGGCAATGCCAAACTACTCAAAGTCATGGCGTATCTACCGCAAAATGTTACAGACGTTAAAAACGTCGCTTAAGCAATGCGCATGCGTGTAATTTGAAGCCCATATCGGGAAATGTAGTTCAAGCTCATCTCACCTAATCCACCCTCTTGGATGCATTCATCTATTTTGATGCATGTAACGCTGAACGTATATAAATGGAGCGGCATGTTAATTCATTTGTAATAGCCTTGTGTGTTCTTTTGTTTTGTTTTCAAAGTAGATTTTGCTTAGTATTCTACAAGTTCCAGCATTCTAGGTATCTAATATGCCCTCCTGTGGGTTAATACACACTAGACACTTGAGTAATTTCGATCTATAAGGTGTATCCTTGACCCCTTTTAGTTCAGACTTCCGCAGTTAATATTGCGCAGTGTCCGGGAGTAAGGACATTGTGTGTATGATTCATTCCAGTGTTGATAGCCTATAAATAATTTTTCGTTCACCTATGTGAAATTATATCTCACGATATGCTCATTTAATTACATGCATGCGCATTATTCAAGTTACGTCTCGAATATTTTGCGATGGGTATGCCATTACATTTAGCGGTTTGGCACAGCCCCTGTTTTTTGGACTTGTGCCTGATTTGACAATTGCATACAGTAAATTCAGTGTTTTGGTACTATTGTCTTAATATTGATTCTCTTTGAGTTAGTAGTACATACGCTATGAATTAGCATCTTTTCATGAGCGCTTGCTTATGCTTTTCTTAAACAGGATTTTGACAACTGCTTGTGCATTAGTTGTGGGCATTACAAAAATGTACGTACTTGCCACTGACACTCTACTACGGGCGCAGGTCCGACTTGAGCTTGAACTACATTTCCCGATATGCGCTTCAAATTACACGCATGCGCATTACTTAAGCGACGTTTTAACGTCTGTAACATTTTGCGGTAGATACGCCATGACTTTGAGTAGTTTGGCATTGCCTTTTTCGTATTTGTGCCTGATTTGTCAATTCAATGTCCCGATTCTGGTGTTTTAAATTTAATTTCTTTTGAATTAGCAGCGCATGCGCAGTGAATTAGTATCTCTTCACTAGCGCATGCGTAGGTTCTTCACAATTAAGATCTTCACAACTGTTCTGCATTAGTTGTGGACATTATAAAAGCGAACGCTTTTGCCACTGACACTCACCTCCGGTTGCAGGCTCAATACGATCTTGGGGTACCGACGGACAGGTGAGTGTTAGGGCGAAGCTTTATTTTGTTGTATGCTGCATTTGAGAGCTTTTTTGCAGCAGTCTCTCTGTTGTCCTGGGTTCACAGAGGTGTTCTTTTTCATGGACCTTCTAGTGAACGATGATATTGACAAAATATTTGTGGTAATTATTATTCACTCATTGTACTCTGTGTGTGGTCTGTTTTATAGATACACACAGAGTTTTTTGTAACCATTTTGAATGCTAGATATACTGCGGACTCTTTGTGTTCCACTAGTTTTTCCCATATTTTGCTCTTTAACAATTCCTGACTAGGCTGTATGATTCAATAATATTGTCAACCGTGCCGGCATTAGTACAGGATACCTTAAATATAGTTGTTTTATTATTATCTTTTCCTCTTAGAGCGGTTCCTCTATCCTGAGCTGTTGCCAGGCTGAGGTGGAGTTCTTTACCCAGCAGTAGCGGGTAAGAATTTCTTTTCTCTCTTCTTTCTTTTCTCATTTTTTCTTTTGTTGTAGATTTAAGCCTACTGTTACGTTTTTCCACACAGGTTGCATGAATTCCAATCAATGTTTCTATTTCCAATAGGTTATTTTACCTTCCAGAGCAGTTGAAGTTTTGAACATATTTAGTTCTTGTATCCTTTGTTTGTATTTTCATTTGAGCACTAGCAGCAGCATTGTATAGGTCCTGAAGAAAGCCTTGCCCGATTATGGGGGCACTCTAGGCTGAAACATGTCGACCAGTTATTTATCACATATTATTGCGACTTAAACTTATGTCGTTGATGCACTACTGTTTTTAATCCTGGCAGAGGGTGTTTCTGAATAAAACATATATGACGCCCCCTAGCTAGTTTTACTCTCACCTCCTTTATATTTTTTTGCGCTGCGTCCTCGTTCACACTATTTTGCTCATCTATGTGGATTTAGAACATCCTAGAAATTAGATATCTAAAAACATCCCTGAGCTCCTCCCTCTCAGAGAGGGGGTTGTAGCCCTCGAAGGAACTAGGGGCCATATGTATCAAGCCCATTTCCCATTCGCAAACGGGCCGATTCTCAGAATCGGCCCGTTTGCGAACGGGAACAAGCCTTTTGGGATGTATCATCCAAAAGGCATTCGCAAAATAGAGAATCGCAAAAATTGCGATTCTCTATTTTACGAATGCATTTAAGGAATCGCAAATTGCGATTCCTTAAATGAAATGTATGAAGCACCTAAGTTGTGCGATTATGGCTTAAGGAATCGCAAATTACCACCAACTACAGGTTGGTGGTAACTTGCGATTTCTTTGAGAAATGCATTTTTTTGCATTTTTCAAAGTAGCATGTGGCGCACATACTTGCCCTCAGGGCATGTATGTGCGCCACATGTGCACCCATGCTCATTTCAGGGGTGCAACAGGGTGTCCTTTGGACACCCTTGCAACCTTGAAATTGCATTCTCAATTTGCGATTCTCTAATTGCTAATCGCAAATTGAGAATGTCCTCCCATTCATTCCTATGGGCCTCTAGGCCCATAGGAATGAATGGGGAGGGTTTCCTTAACTGCGATTCGCAATTTGCGAATCGCAATTAAGGAATATGTAGGATTCGCAAATTTTCTTGCGAATCCTACATACATCTCGTTTGCGATTCTCAAATAGCGATTCTCAAAAATTCGCTATTTGAGAATCGCAAACACAAACTTTGATACATATGGCCCTAGGTTTTTCCTTCGAGAGGAGAATCCCATATGATGAAGCATGTCACCTTTGGTGAGTGAGGGATTTCGTCCTTTAAAGGGATTTTCCCACAGTTTAACCTGTGTGGAATAGTCTATGGCTTAATTATCTTTTTGCATCTCACTTTTATACATGATAGACCCAAGGATTATGTACGTGTCTTTATCTGTTAATGGTTGGGGATTAAATCCTTTGCAGGTCTTTAAATTTCCCTAGGACCCTCCTGCTTGAAACTTGTTTTTGTATTTAGATACTCTTCTGGTTCCCTGTTTATCGGAATCCGATGTCTCTCGACCCCTCTGAGCTCTAGCCATCAAATCCATGTAGACGAGTTGTATGTATGAAATAAGTTGGGTCTGAAATTAAGACTCTGGAGAAGGGCAAACAAGTAATCCCACCCTACCCAGTTGAAACCGTTTTGGAAGTCTGTAAGAAGGACAGCTGCTGATCCCCTAATCTATCCTCCAAGCCCAAGGCATTGTGTAGCTGCCCTATATTGTATAAGTGGAAAGTGGGGCATAAACCCTGATTGAACTGAGCGGACCAGAGGGCCTTGAGAAGTCAGTCTGCCAGGGCCTTTGCTATGATTTTGACTCAGTGTTCAAGAGGGATAATGGGCAAGGAGCAGAGTTCTGGTGAGTGCTCAGGCTTCAGACTCACTGCCATTTCAGCCGTTCTCAGGTCGGGGGTAGTATGGTTCTTTCTTTTGATGCTCGAAGTACATCTTCAGATGAGTTCATGAGTTTGTTGACATACAGCTTTTAAAACTCTGTCTGGAAACCAATGGGGATGGTTTTTCCAAGACTGTTATTGTCCTAAAGTGTCCAATAATTCAGAAGAAGTAAGGTTACCCTCCAGGGACATCCTGTCAATATCCAATAGGCTCCTAAGAAGAAGATCAAATACAAATTTCTCCAAATTCCTCTTCTGCATGACACTACAACTCAGCATAATAATGCACAAAATGTTAGGTGATTTTCTTGTCTCCCATAGGGATTAAACCCTTTGGCCCGGAGATGTGGGTGATCGGGTGTGGTGCCTTATTTCCTGATATAAGTGAAGAAGCATGGCGATCATCTTATCCCCCCACTGATATATATGGCTATGTGAGCCCATTCATCTTTTTCATGCCTTGTCCATCCTAAGTTGTTGGAAGTCCATCCTAAGTTGTTGGAACATCATCTGTGTGTGGGCCATATCTCTATGAATGACCAGTGATGGAGTTTCAAGACATTCCAGATCAGTTACCGTTTGTTGCTGCTTTCGTTTGCGACCCATTTGAAGCCTGATGATATCTCCTCGTAAGGTAGCCTTTAGGGCCTCCCACAAGACACCAAGAAAATCAACTGAATATTTATTTCTACTGAAGTATGTGTCTATTGCTTCTTCTATGTGTACTGTAACCAATGTCAGGGGTTCTTGGGAAAATCCAAATGGACATGGAAGAAACTTGTGAAATTTAGAAGATTCTTTTATTAGGAAGGAGGAACTCCAACAGCCGCATAACAGTTCAGTGTCCTTCAGCAACTGCCTTCAACACTTCTCTCAAACCTAAACATTCTATAATTCCAAATGGAACACACCAAACCAGGGAAGGTATGTCAACATAAAAACATATGCACAAGAGAGAAACACGAGGAACATCAGTAACAGCACATTACCACAGTTCTCAATTGAGAATACCTGTAACCACCACATATCTGCCTGATCTGTCAGACAATTCGCATGTGGTCTTAAAGGAACAAGATGTCTAATGAGTATTGATGTTCCTCTTGAACCCATCGAGAATCTTGAGGGAAAAACCAGAGAAACTCCCATTCTAGCCAAGAATGGGACTTTGGGTCTGATTATGATCTTGGTGGATGACATACTCCGTCACAAACGTGACAGATATCCCGTCCGCCATATTACAAGTTTCATAGGATATAATGGAACCCGTAATAAGTCAAACAGGATATCCGTCACATGTTTTGATGGAGTATCCCATCCTCCAAGATCATAATGTTTCCTATAAGTTCCTATTTGTTTCCTTTGACCTTAAACTACAACCCCTACAGGGATGCAGCGTTTTTATGGGACACAATTCGGGGTTTTTAATTTCCTAGTAGGAGGGAGGTGCCTGGCTCCCCCTGGCCACCTATCGCTGATGACTGTTTCTTTTCTTTTTATTGGTTTGCTTCCTCACTTTTAATTTAATTTTGCTTTGTTACTTGGTAGTGTATGATGCAAGGGAGCATGACCTCACACACAGGATTTACTGGCACCCAGTTATACTTTTATTTGTCCCTCCCCCTTCTAAGCTTCAACAGTGCAATTTGTGCTCTAGTCTCTTAGCCTTTCTAGACTATGTCCCCTGCCAAAACGAAGGACTTTAAAAAGGGCACTGCTGAGCATCTGCGCAGTGGGCGTGTTGCTAAATGTAAAAATGTAAGTCCGTTTTTATATAGCGCAGCTACTCACCCTTACGGGTCTCAAGGCGCTGGGGGCCGTAGTGGAAATTAAGTGAGCTATTGCCCAGAGTCACATGGTGCTGAGCTGAGCTGCAGCCGGAGCCGGGGATCGAACTGTGAACCCTGTGCTCCGAAGTCAGCTGCCCTGGCCGCTGCACCACACCTCTCCACCTGTTGCTGGCGCCAAAGGCAAGCCTGCCTCTGCCTGTCAGCGCCTGGACTGTGCGCAGCGTCATCCCCCCATGGTCAGTCTAGAGTAGCCCCCATACAATATACTTGTCAGGAGCTTCTTTCATATAGAAGCGACGGTAAGTGTATGCCTGTTAAGGAGAAAATGAGCGCTATTCAATCCACCTGCCCATCTTGTCATATTATTTGTAATGATCCATCAGCTTCTATACATCTAAATTAAATTTTACTTTATTGGCCACATTAAGATACACAGCGCCTGGCTAGGACGCAGCCTTTCCTAAAGATATAATGGACGTGCTAGCACCCTATTTAATGAAAGCATCTAAATTTACAATCTTGGGTGAACTTCGATTATCATATAGGCGTTAGTTCAAATATAATGAAGGATTGGATACATTTTCAAGCCTGGATTATTTCTGCCCTAGACTCCTTGGCCCCTCTTAAAATATAAAGGATGAGTGGGAAATCGGCCCGCTCCCTGGTTCACTCCTAGTCGACTGGCCTTAAAGAGACAATGATGTCAGCTAGGTGGAAAATGGTGCTCTACCCTAGCTAATTTGGATAAAGAAACATATACGGCTAGTATAATACTCTATTAAAAGGGGATCAAATCAGCTAAATCTGAATTTTATGCGACTAGGGTAGGCTATCTTTAATATAGTTAAATCTATAACTCATACAGATGCAGTTAATTCAAAGATTAACCATTCGCAAGCTAGATGTGGCACTCTGGGACGATTTTCTAAAGAAAGGACCACTTTAATCGAAGACTCCTTGGAGGCTTCTAATGTAGCTGCTACCTAACACCTTGTGCGCTACTAAACTCTTCTATTAACTCCGTGCTTTTATCAGATTCTTGGAAACTTGCTGCCGGGGTCCCTCTCTTGAAAAAGGCAAATCCAGACCCAGAGGTCCCTGCAAATTTGAGACCTATTTCACAATTACCAGATCCTGTCAAAATGCTGAAAATGTATATTAATTCTCAATGAAGGTTGGGCCCGATTCACAAAAGTAATCTGAGACAAAGTCCTAACTTTACGACTTTAGGTATTCACAAAAGGCATTTAGGAGTAGTAAAGTTAGGATTTTGTCTTATGTTTTAGTCTTAAGACAAAATCCTAACTTAAGTTAAACTTAAGTTAGGATTTTGTCTTAAGACCAAAACTTAAGACAAACCTAAGACAAAATCCTAGCTTTACTGCTCCTAAATGCCTTTTGTAAATACCGAAAGTCATAAATTTAGGATTTTGTCTCAGATTACTTTTGTGAATCGGGCCCGTAGTTTTTAGAACAGCACAATTTTTGGGATGTCCCACAATTTGGTTTCCATGCAGCTCATACCTCTAAATCCATGCTCCTCACGGTCTCAGAAAGCCTAAAAAATAGTCTGGATAATGATGGCACTGTTGCTATTATCTTACTTGATTTGTCTGCGACCTTTGATATCATACCTCATAAGAACCTCATCCATAGTGTAATTGAGATTGGTGTTGAAGGGCGTGCTGTAGGGTGGCTCTCTAATTTTCTCACCAATAGGCACCAAGCTGTCAGCCTTCCTCACTATTCCTCTCAACCAGTCTTGCTGTACTGTGAGATACCTCAGGGCTCGTCTCTGAGCCCTACACATTTTTATATTTATATGCACCCCCCCTGGCAAAACTCATCCGGGGCTTTGGTCTCAAAGTACTGTACTATGCATATGATACTCAACTGATTATATCTTTGGCCGAATTTGAGGGTTTTATGAAACAGATTTAAGCAATGCCTTTTAACAGTAGCCTCTTGAATGAGTGAGAACACCCTTAAACTGAATTCAGATAAGACCGAGCTTCTTATCTTGGGCACAAACCATCAAGCATGGAACAGCGAGTGGTGGCTGCACAAACTTGACTCACCCCCTACCCTGTGGAAGTTGTTCGCAATCTAGGGGTCAAGCTTGATGACCAACTGTCATCTAAAGATCAGCTACAGGCTGCAACATCGACTTGTTTTGGTGTGTTAAAAACTCTTCAAAAAATTCTAACATTCCTGGCTTTTACAGCTAGCAAAAATGTAATCCATCCTCTAAATACCCTCTAGGTTAGATTGCTCGAATTCTCTATACTTAGGGTTACTTAAAATGTTTATTGGCAGACTTCAATGAATACACATTTCAGCTGGAAGGTTACTGCTTAATATCACTAGGTACTGCTCTGTATCTGCTAGACTGAAAGATCTCCAGTGGCTACTGGTAGTCAATAGGATTCAGTTTAAAATTCTATCACACATTCATAGAGTTGTATTTAAATCAGGTCCGTACAGTCTTCAGAATATATTTTCCTTCTATGTTCCTGCCAGGTCCTTGAGATTAGCTAACACCTTTACTGTACAACTGTCCAGGTTTAGACGTGGCGGCATCTCTGCCAGAATGGTTGGGGCGAATTTATGGAACAACTTGCCTCCCTTGCTTTGTGCCACGTGATCACCTACTCTTTTTGAAAAATCTTAAAACATTGCTTTCCAAATAAAATCTATAGTGGGATTCACTTTTACACTGCTATTATCTCTTTCTGGTCTTTGGTTTTGGGTCAAGGTTTCAGCACCTAGAGCCTCTTCCCTTATAATTTGTTGTTCTCTACTAACTCAAGCCTTTTTTTGATTAACTGAGTTTTATTGATTTTATCAAATGAACCATGAACAAGACTGTACAATTGATCCATGCCGGTCGAAAATTAGCAATCATATCTGTAGCAACAGAGAGAGTTTTGTAATCCTAAGAAGCCCCACCATTTCCCTCAGATCTTTCGATGTTTGTGCGGGCAACCCCTTGCAGCGTAGATGGGCTCCTTCATCTTTGCACACCAGGTCATGGCCTTACACCTGGTCACAATGTCAAGCGGGATTGCTGAGTTCCCCCTCCAGGCTATGTCACTCTTGGCGATCAGTGTCCCCAGTCCCACAAGGTAGCCGTCGTGCCTCCTCGCACCTAGGTTTTCCAACAAGCCAAGGAGCGCTCCAGCACACGGAACAGAGCACCAAAGATTGAGGCCCAGTATCACTTGACCACAGGGCACGCCCAGACTACCTGAAAGAAATCAGTCCCCTCCACAATGCAACAAGGGCAAGTGGGCGACTGATGCCGGCCCAACCACCAAAGTCACAGGGGGTCAGATATGTGGTGTGCAGGAAATTTGCCTGTATCATGCGGAGACTTGAGGATATTGCTAACTCTCTCTGTACCATGAGGGCTTCCCTCCATTCCCCACCTTCTATGCTACCTGTGCACCCTTAGAGGAGAGAAAAAATCAGGGGAGTTAATGACCAGTGATCTGTAGATCCAAGAAATCCTGCCTTGGCCCAGGGGGCCCATAAGTAGCTTCGACTCCAGGAGTTAAATTTGGGTGCCTCCCTGAGTGACGCTCGGTCGGAAATCAATGCATGGCAGAATTGTAGGAATCGGTAAAATTGGGACGAGTGAAGTGTGAATCCATCTGCAGGCCCTGAAAGGACCGCATATGGGATCCCTGCCACACACCACCCAGTATAGAAAAGCCTATAAGGTCCAATTCCCCAAACCCAGTCAAGTTGGCCACCTGGCCAAGCCAGGAGCACCTTCAGAGTGGGGCGTGAAGCATGAGCCTCCCCTCTCAGCCAGTCCACTTCAATGCAGAATGCCTCACCCCGAACACCCCCTTCATGAGGTCAGGGAGGGAGCTGGGGACAGGTGATCCATATTACCTGTCCATGATGGGCTCCCAGGTCATAAATATCAGTTCCACCTTGTTGGTCGGGTCACCCCAACTGCCATGAATCCACTCCTTTATGACTACTAGTTGGGAGACCCAGTAGTACAGTCTGCAGCCACCAGGCCTCTATCGAACATTGATTGCATGCATCTCCCAAAGACAATGCATGTTATGCGGTTGGCCCACAGAAAGGAATGTACGATTGTCTGTATGCCAGTGTACCATTGTTTGAGAAAAGAATGCGGGAATTTTATTTTAAAAAAGTGTGGTAGGGCCATCATCTTAAAGAGAACTAGCCTCTCAAGGATGTTGATTGGCAGTGGTTTTACCTCTGCAGATCTCTCCTCATCTTATTGACCAGTGTTGTCAGGCTAATTGACCTAGTAAGCATTGGAAGCAGGGAGATGCAAATACCAAGGTATAGGAAGCTCAGTCTTCAGACTGGTACTTGGGTCTGTCAGGCTCTTTCCCCATGTGTCTCCAGCCAGGGACCAGAAGAGACTTGGAGCAGTTGACAAGCAGGCCAGATGCCTGTCTGTACAGGTCTAGCATGTGATGTAGTCTAGGGCCCAAGACCTCTGGGTTTGAGAGGAAGAGCAGTACATCATCTGCAGATAAAGCAATGTGATCTTCTAAACCTTCCCTCCAGTGGAACCCTCAGATCAGCGCGTCGTACTGCACCCACGTCACCAGCAGTTCCATTGCTATAGCGAAAAGGAGAGGGGATGGGGGCATCCTTGTCTGATGTCCCGTTGTATCGGGAAGAAGGCCTGGGATAGGACCACGTTCATCTCCACCCAAACCGTAGGGCCAGGATATAGTGACTGTACATATGAGATAAAGCGGGTCTAAGGCCAAGGCAACAAAGTGCATCCCTCAGAAAGTCCCAGTCGAAGGAATCAAAAGCTTTCTTGATGTCTATAAGGAGAAAAATGTTAGGCCTCATAAGTCAATGGTGGTAAGCTATGGGTGCTTTAACTAGGCGTATGCAGTGCCTCGTACTGCGTCGGAGAATAAACAGCACTGATCAACTGATGTATAACCAAGTAGGATCTAGAAGCTATAGAGGACAAATGGAGAAAGGCAAGGAATTAGAACATCAAGAAACAAGGGGGGACGATCCAAAGGGGGGCCCACAAGAGTTAGTGTTAAAAGATAGTCAGGACCTGTGGGTATTCCTTGAGCCGATAGGTCAGGGCAAAGGTGGGAAAAAAGTGAGGAAACTAAATCCACTAAACCGATCACAACTGCTCTTCTCCCTATCTAAATGTGCAAGCCTATGGAATATTGGTACAGAGGATCTCAGAGAAGTAGGTTTTTTGTTAAATAATGAAGGGAACGAAGTAACCAAGGTTCTCCTTTACTCAGGGCTTGTAAAGTCAGTATTAGTAAATGCAGAACACGAGCTACATAAGGAAGGAATTAGACTAGTGAAAAGGGTAGAAATGATAGAGCATAACAAGCACGAGAGGCCATTCCTTATGAATCACGCAGGGCTGGGTTCAAGGCAGGTAAGGATGATCGATACCTGCTGGGATAATAAGGAAGAGCTTGAAATTGCCTTAAGATGCAAGGAAACAGAGAGAGCTGGAGAAGGTATACTAGCTGAAAATAGATATAGAGCCCTAGCATCCCCAGCATATGAGGAAGATTGGTACCTAAGTGAGATCGATTAGGAGTTAGGGTCGTCGCACAGCCTGGCCATATTATCCTGGAACATAAATGGATACAATAGAATATTGAATCAGAAAAGCTTTAAAGATGTTATGGATAGCAATGAGATTGTGTGTTTGCAGGAGACCTGACTGTGCGACGAAACCCTAGTAATCGAAGGGTTTGTCCAACAGATGAAAGTAGCGAGAAAGAAACATTTTGGCAGACCTTCAGGAGGGCAAATGATGTTGATCTCTACAAAAATTGCCATGAAGGTAGAACTTTTGGAAGTGAAATGCAAATGGGCAATAGGATGTAGAGTGTTGTTGTTGAATCCCGACCCACGATATGAAGGTATAGTCATTGTAAATGTATATATACAGAAGGGGAAAGAGAATGAATATAAGGCAGAACTGGAAAAACTAAAAGAAGATATGCTAACTCTGACCGAAAATTACCAGAAAGATGTATTATTTGTGCTGGGTGACTTCAATCACAAATTAGACCCTTGTAGGATTGATACATGGTGTAAAGAATTGTTGATTTCCTATAAGATAAAGGATGCCATATTTCCGAGAGGGGATATGTCGACACAAGATATGGCTCTAGGACAAGCTTTGGGCTCAATGGGCTTAGTCTGCGTGAACGGCAGAATGGACGCAGATCGTCCAGCAAAGGGTACTTTTAAGATAGGCCTGCAACCCTGCCCAATCGACTATGGGGCATATCAGCAAGGCAAGGCGATAAAATTATCGCCGCTTTAGCGTCCGTTTTCGGACGAAAAGCGGCGATAATTTTATCGCCCTATCAGCATGGACACGCTAACGCGTGAATCCATGCCTTAGCGCCTGTTTACTGAACGCCCAGCTTTGCATCTCTAATGAGATGCAAAGTGGGCGTTCCTTCCCAAAATAACTGGAGAAATGTCGCTATCCGACATTTCTCCAATTATCAAGGGAATCGCTAACAAGCATAGCGATAAGAAAAGTAGTGCTAACCACGGTTATCGCTACTTTCCTTACGCATGCTTTAATTCTGACTTAGCCATGTAATCCAATGGGAGGTGGATTACATGGCTAAGACCACCCTGCCCTATCAGCAAGGTATCGCCGGTCACAGTGCGATTATCGCTGGTTTCCCAGCGATAATCACACTGTTTTCCAGCTATCGCTTGCATTTCTATCGCTTTGGAGATAAGCGTTGCTGATAGCACGCTATCGCCGCGATAGAAAGCAGCGATAGCCGGCGATAATTATCCTAGCACTAAGTGCGCTTAGCGATAATTATCGCCGACCCTTGCTGATATGCCCCCACGTGTTTATACATGCTTGGAATTTTGAATTAATTAAGCACTTTGAGGTGGAAAGAGTAGAAGGAAGTGACCATTACCCCCTGAGGACTGAAATATATGGAGTAAGAAAAAAACAAAGAGATAGAGCTCTTCAGGTCCATGTTGACTATTCAAGGCGGCTCACAACCCGTATATCGGAGGAACACATTGAAAAATTAGCTGCTGTAGAGCAGACACATTCATTAGAAAATATTCCGAATATGAATGATAATGCTTGGTTTGAAAATACAATTACACAACTGGTGGAATGCCTAAGGGTTAAAATCAAACCAAGGAAACCTGGGGATGGTAGGAAAAACAGAACTCAAAGCAAAGAGAGGACTTGGTTTGATGAAGAATGTCGTAAAGCAAAAGCAATTATTAGACAAAGGGAAAGAAGACTTAGGGTAAAGTATAATGTAGAATCCTTCCACAACCTCCAAAAATTAAGGCGAAAATATAAAATGATCATAAGAAATAAAAAAAGAACCTACAAAGAGAGTTGCTGGGCAAAATTGTTAGCTGCAATAGAATCTAAAGATTTGAAAGGCTATTGGAAATTGGTCCAAGAAAGCTCAGGCAAACCACCAGGGTCTTTGAATTGCGTGGTACCAGAAGATGACTGGGTAAGATATCTGGGGAAAATTTATGGAAATTGGCCAGTAACAGAGAGAATGAGATCTATATTATGGCCAGGAGTGAGGGAGGAAGTCAAGGAACACTTTACCCCCTGTAATATTAAAAGAATTATATCTAACTTAACCCTGACTTGGGCCGCTGGCCCAGATAATCTTCCTGCAGTGATTATAAAAAATAGGCCAGAGTGTGTGGGCAGAGTTCTTTTTAAAAATGTTCCTGGGGATACTTAATACAGGCATTATACCAGAAAACTGGAGAGGAGCAATCATAAGACCCATCCACAAAAAAGGAGACACAAAAGCCCCGAAGAACTACAGATTAATTCATCTTCTAGATATAGGAGAAAAGGTATTTGCCAAAGTAATATTGGAAAGACTCAAGGACTGGGCAGAAGTAAATCAGGTTGTGCCCCCGGAACAGGGGGTTTTAAGGAGGGGCACTCAACGGTCGACCACTGTTTTGCGCTCTGGTCCATTGCGCGGAAGTCTATCGAGCAGAGAGGAAATTTGTTCTGCTGCTTCATGGACTTCCGCGCAGCATTTGATCTAGTGGACCGTGAGACGCTGTGGAAGACGCTGATTGGATATAACATCCCAAGGGATCTGCTAAGGCTAATACAAGCACTACACACTTATAATTGGGCGCAGATAATTTTGGACATGGAGGGGAGCCTATCTCAGAAAATCCAAATTGGAAATGGGCTGAGACAGGGGTGCGTATTGGCCCCCCTACTCTGTTCCTTATTTATTGCAGATCTTCCTTCAGTCTTAGGCAATGAAAGGGGGGCTAGCCCAAAGTTAGATGGGAAACATATTTCATGTTTATTATATGCGGATAATCTGGTAATAATAGATCAAACAGAGATCGGTCTGCAAAGAAAGATTAATAGGTTCAACGAATACTGCGGTCTTAAAAAGCTTGTAGTTAACATGGATAAAACAAAGATTTTAAGCTTTGGAAGAAGGAAAATAATGTTTAACTGGTTTTTGGGCTCCACGAAGTTGGAAAAGGTAGATGAATATAGGTACCTGGGGATGTGGTTTCAGAAAAGTCTGAACTGGCATACCCATCTCCATGCACTAAAACTGAGGACGTCAGCTTCGGTAAGCGGATTAAAAAAATGTAATGGAGTCTATGGCGAAAAATCGGACAGACCGGTTTTAAAAGCTTATACAGCCATGGTACCGCCACAATTCCTATATGGAGCAGAACTGCTATACCTGAGTGGTAAAAATGGATGGGATGCCGAGGAAGGAGAAACCCTGAAAAACTTATTATCATTGCCTAAGTCCTCAATGGTCCAGGCAGTGAGATTAGAAACAGGAACCACCTCATGGGGTATAATGGCTTGCATGGCCCTATTAAGATTCTGGCAGCACCAAGGAAAGGGAGAAGAATATAAAATTTCGCAATGGTGCAGAAATGAGGTATTGAAGAGCGAGCTAACCTGGGCAAAAGGGATAGGAGAAACTATTAGTAAAGCTTGTGGAATGATGAGGCTCAAGCTGTGCCCCCTGACTTTACAAATTGAGGTTGACAAGAGGGAACTTAGGGCCCTGGGGAAAGAAATCTCTCGAGCCCAGGACCAAGATTACCTCTTGGGGAAAGAATCTGTACGTTTTATGGCTACTTCGTGGCAAAATGAACAACACTACCCTTATATTGATAGATTACCCTGTCGTTGGTTAAGAAGAGAATTACTAAGGCTGAGAATTGGTGTTAACCCTTGCTATGCTAACAACGGGGTAAAAAGAGCAATGATTGATAGCAAGGGGAAATGTGTCTGTACCCTGGGAACAACGTGTGATATTTTACATATATTATTGGATTGTCAGAAGGTTTTAGACATACGGAAAGAGATCTTACGTCCTATTTTTAAAAAGTATGGTATTAACAATAGGGTACAAGCCGTAGATCTTTTAATTGAAATGAGTAATTTAGATGTAGCTTGCGCTATGGGGAAGTTCATTCAAAAAGTTAAAGAAACCCTTAAATGTGAATAGAACTGAAATGCCAGTTTTACCATATGATATGGTGCACGTTCACGGATCGAGGGAAGGTAATGATTTTAATTATATGAATTTTATGATGATGTTTTTAAAATTAAGAATTGTGATTTTAGGAGTTGTATTTATGAAGATTTTAAATGTTTAAGGAGCATCTAGTCCAAATAAACTTTACTTTGAACTGAACTGAACTGATGTATAACCATGTGGAGTCTATTGACCAATAACTTGGCATATACCTTGAGTTCACTGTTGATGAGGGAGATTGGGCGATGGGACGAGCAGTTCTCAGGGGGATGCCTAGCCTTGTGTAAGACCACTATCGTAGTTACATTCATTCCTTCTGAAACGTGGTCCTTTGTTATGGCTTTGTTGAACAGGTGGGGAAGAAGTGGTTTATTGAGTTTCCGGTAATATTCCACCAGGAAGCCTTCTGGACCCAGTGTCTTGGGGGCAGTTGCAAGTCTGCTATTAATGGGGAGGAAAACTCTTGTGGTGGCCATGCACACTTCGTATATAAAGTATGATAGCATTCCGCAAACGCGGATGCAATCACCTGGGCCTCCGCGACCCTATTCTGCTCTGGGTCCACGATACTAGGGACCACCCTGTCAGCCAAACGATGTGTCGCAAGCCAGTATAATAATTCCCCTAACTTGTCTCCCCAGCCATAAACCCCAATCTGGGATGTGATCCAGCACAGTCGTGCCTCGTCGAGTCACAACTGTCTCAGTGATGCTCTGTCAAGTATCATCTGGTGTGATTTGGTTTCTCCCCCCGAGCGTTCCTCCGCAAGAGCAATATGAGCCTCTAACCCCTTGATCTGCAGCCATTTTTGCGTGTCTCATACTCGAAGGTGGGTGCGTGCGATGTCCTGCATGTATGCCTTCCCAGCTGAGCATAGGGTAACAGGGGAGTCAACGGAGCCTACGTTCAGTGTCAGGAAAGTATCTGTGAGAAGAAGACCATAACTTCATTATCGGTCAAGCGCCAAGCATTAAGTCGCCATATGGGATGTTCCTTGGGTCGGCCCCCCACAATCTGGTTGGTCACCAGAGAATGATTTGATATCTCCCTCTCACCATGGGTAGCCACTTATGAATTAAAATGGCCACTTCCCAAGAAGCCTTGGGGTATCCACAGAGTAAACTCTCTCATACCCATATCTAGCAAAGAAGGGACACCAGGCACACAAGAGATGCAGCTCCTGCAGCAACAAAACATCAGGTGCGTAATGTTTTGCAAAGCCGAACACCGCATGCTGCTTAATGCGGTCATTCAGACCTTTGATGTTCCACATCATAACTTTAAGGGCTGCCATGGCTTAAGGTGATTTTGGAGCTCAAATCACTTCCTCTGCGCACTAGGATAGGATGGGGGACTGTCATGATCACTGCCTTTGGACTGTGTTGTGAAGTGTGGCCAACATGGCCAAAACCACCCCAACTGAACCCCCCGTAAGCTCCCTATACTTCCACGATAGAACCATCTGTCGCCCCAACAATGCAAAACACCCACAGTATAGGAGCAACACTAGGGCCAATCCAACCACGTTATCCCTTCGGAGCAAATCTCAGTAGTACAAATGTCATGCTGCTGGCATAGCATGTTTCATTGGCCACCCTTTGGGCATGGTGATTTATCAATCAGCCACAGTCTTCCAAGTAGGTTGGGCTGTGGTCCGTGTGCCCCCCTCATGCAGGAGACCCACGTCATCAAGGGTCCCTCATCTGTGTCTGTGCTCAGGGTTACAGACGTCCAAGGAGGCCAAGGACCTTCCGGAATGGGCCTGCCGCTTGCGGGGCTCCCGGCGTTTGCTGCTGCCCTAAGGACGAGGTCCATTCTTTCCATTGTCTTTCTAAGTTGGTGATCCTATGGGGAGGGAGCTGCCTTGTAGGGCCAGAGCTTTGTTTCCCACTCCCAAGACGCCTCTCGGGTGTCAAAAAAGAAGGATTTGGAGGCATAAAGGACCCGTAGCCTGGCTGGGAAGAGGAGCATGTATCTTATGTTCAGCGTTCTCAATTTTTGTTTGACAGCCTCAAAAGATTTGTGTTGCTGCTAGACTAGACAGGTGTAATCAGGAAACATGAGGATCCTGGACGATTGAAATCGTGTGGAGTTTTTCTCTCTGGCAGCTCAGAGGATATTATCCTTGTCCCTGTAGTTATGGAATTTCTCAAGGGACTCCCCCTCAGCACCCTCAGGGAAGCCTACAAAACTCATATTGTTCCTCCAGGCTCTGTGGGAAGCCGTGGTCAAGCAGCCCATATCATCCTTGAGGGTGGTGACAGAATCTTTCCGGTCCGAAATGCGCCCTTATGTTCCCACCACACATTCGATTACATTGCATAAGTCTTGTCGCAAAAGGGTGACATCCACACCAGCTTCACCAATTTTAGTTTCGGGAGGCACGAAGAGTGAGCAAGATTTCTGAAGCATCGATGGACCTTGGTTTCAATGTAGAAATGCTGTCAACAGTGACTGCTTTGGTGGCCACAGTTGAGGGTCCGTGAATTTATCTATTTTAATTTGTGTTTGGAATAGAAGGGGTCCCCCGTGCCTCATGGTTCTCCTAAGGCCTGTTGGCGGCGAGCGGTGATGTCCAACCTCTCACAGTGGTGCTATTAAAGTGCACCGAGCGCCCTATGCAAAGAGCATGTAGGAGCTTGAACAGGGACCCATCCATAACCCTGGCAGCACAAGCAGTCAGTCCCTCTAAACTCTCGCTGTCAAGATGCTGTGGCACCTCGGACTGACTCCCGCAGTTCAACACCCCTGAAGCCAGGGAGTAGGCAAACCATCAAGTCCGACAACAGTGGGTGATGTGGGCCTCCAGATTGCAGCAGAGGTCCAACAGTCTACAGGGACCCCTCGCTGGCCCAGCAAACTGTGTGAATGTCCAACTCCTGCCGACCACTTCACACCCTGGGTGTCGGGTAGGGCATTAGTCCACCATCCTCAGCAGGCACTTTCACAGCGCCACGGAGGACCACGGACCCACTTGTGCGCGGACCATCCTGCCATCCCTGCAACATGTGCAGATGTGTCCGCTCACACCATTATAGTACCAGGGATCAGCCAGATAATCTAAATATGTCTGCTGGCTCTGGGCAGATGCAGGGGAGTATCTCCCAGCCACACCTGTCCGGGACCCCAGTACCTTGGGAGCCCACCCTGCATCCCGTGCTCACCTCTGGTCCACAAGGCCTGCACGGGGCTGACAAGTGGAACCCAGTGAAGTCTCTAGACCCAGCCCAATGCATTTGGGATTCTCTGCACCAGTCATGGTCTCAACCTTTGCTGGGAGGGTCCCACATAGAGCCACACCCCCGGGAGCTCCTCCACCTAGACCGATAAGACAGCAGCGGTCACCATGTTGGGTGCAGCCTTCCAAAGTCGGTGTGAGGCAGGGACGCCCACTCTGCGTCCCCCTGGCGATTCCATGGGGCACCAGGTGTTGTAGGATTGCACTCCCTGGGGAGAAAATGCCAGCAGTGGGGATGGAAATAGAATCTCCACTGGAGAGCCAGGAGCTCACAGAGGAATGACCACAATCTTAGCTGTCCAGGCCACGCTTCTACTAACTCAAATGTATTCATTTATGCCCAAGGTGTGTCTCTTGTAAAAATAGGATATCGGCATATAGTCTTATTGCTGTTCTTAGGGCTGTCCCCCTTTTAACCTTGTCCAGTAAGCTGTTTAGATTCTATGTTATCGTGCAGACCTTTTCAATACAGTTCTCACAGGGATGATTGGGCATGAGGGTCAAAGATAAAGCAGTGTGTATGACTGTAGGGCTTGTGCAAGAATTTCTTTAGAGGCAGAAGTGTTATGGAAAGGTGTCTGAAAACCATAAATAAAACAGTATAACTTTCAAACCCCCCACCCTGTAATTTGCAAACCTGAAACTTCTGTTGTGGGATAGAACAAAGGTCAGTGCCAACAAGGCGACTGAAATATCCTGCCTCAGTGGTTCATATCCCAATTTTACCCTAACAGTAAAAAATATAGACATTGTTCAATGCAATTAATAATGACCCTATTTAAAACACTCCCCTGCAAAATTGAAAAAGTGTTTTGGGGTGGGCTTTCTACACAAGATTGCTCGGTCTACCCCAACATTTTCTACTCAATGAATCCATCTTCTTCTGACTGTCTATCAGGAGTGATATCTGTTTCGAGGATGAGAATGGGGCTGCTTAGTTGACCCATGGCGTTTCTTGTCCAGGGGCCACCATCAAGCAGTGGCGGGAAGTTCAGTCAAAGAGTTCCTCTCTCCTCCACCCACTCCCTCACCTCTTGTGGGCTCTCAAAGAAGAAGGGGCAGGACTGAATGATGACTTTGAGTTTAGCTGGGTAAAGAAGCATGTAACAGATGTTTAAACTATGAAGTATGGGGAGAGTGCTTCTGAAGGAAGGAATGAATTTAGCCAGCAATCTAGGAACTTGGTAGGCGAGGACCCCTCACAGACCTCAAGAAAGCTCACAAAACAAAGATTACTTCTCTGAGCCATACTCTTCGTGTGTTTCACCCTAATAACCAGCTCCTTGGAAGTCGTCATCACTTTGAACAGTGATTGCTGCAGCTTCGTCGCTGTGTCTTCAAGCTCGGACACCCGACCTTTGACTTCCGTGATCCTGTCTACTGCTTGTGTCAAGTTTTTCTGTAACAGTATAACATCCACCCTGAAAGCTCCAATTATGACTTTTAGTGTCTCTCGCAATTGGCTTATAGCCACAAGGATTTTGGTAGTATCAGTTTTGTCCACTTCAGCCGCCTTGGGGCCCTCCAGTAAATCCTCCATCACTGGAAAATTGTGAGATTGAGAGGCGTCCCCAGTATATGTGTATTTGTCACAAGTTCCTTGCTTTCCTGACATCTTTGGGTTTTCTTTGCCCATATTGCATTGTTAAAAAGACTAGCTAGATGTAAATTAGACAGTCCACTCAGATATGGGTGATGCCGACCTGCCAGCCCTCCAATTTGTCTGATTGAGTGAGGCAGCATGGGCAGTCAGCACTAAGCCCAAGGGCCAGGAAAGCAAGTGTATAATTACTCAAAAAATCCGTGGAAACCTTCTCCAGGAGTATCTTCGAGCCCGAAAGGAAACACATCTCTTACTCACTTCTCAACAAATCATTGCTGCTACCACCCCTCCGCTTGTCCTGTCCCCCAGAATCTATGGGGGTATAGCTATCCCTGTAGTGACTAGAACCCCGATGCTGCCCTTGAGAAGGGTATAATTAGTGGCATACGATCCAGTTGTGTCTGATCTACCCCCACCCTCTGTCGCCCTCACCCAGGATGTCTCTGTAACAAGAAGCTGCCAGGCCACCGCAGCTCTATACTATCCTAAAGCCCCGGCTTGCCTTTTTTTGTGTAGGGGAAGGCATGGAAGGCAGGAAGAAACAGGACCCGTCTGCTCAACTACCCACCTACTGCCTCCCATGTGGGTCTCTCTGTTCTTGTGTTGCCTCATTCCTCCTCCCTCCTGTTCAGCAGGATAAACGGAAAGCTCTCCTGCAAGCTGGATCGTCGTTTGGGTGACCACAATCAACACTATATAAACAAAGAACAATGTCTCAACCGGTGGTCATTTAGAGAGCTAATACATAAAAAAAATTAAACAATCAATAGGAGAGAAGTGGAAAAAGGGAGACCATAAGAAATTGTCAGGAGAAGGTAGATTCTTATTGCAAGTAGTTATATCAGCACTACATTACAGTGTATGCATAAGTAACCCAATGGTGGGTGTGCACATGTCGTGCTCGTGACAGTGAATGGCGCAGTGACACAATAAGGTGAAAACAGCGTGGACGGTGCAAAAAATAATAATACAGAAGACTTGGAGGTCAACAACACAAAGGAGATTATGTACAAAGCAGGTTTTTACTGCTTGGGTTGACCACAGTGATGCCCGAAGTTACGCTGAGTGGTCGACGGCGTTTCGACCTGTATGATTCCAGGTCATCATCAGGACCGGGTTACTTTAATCAGTTGGGTGCTGTATAAAGTCAGAGAGAGTAAGAATGAGGGCCAAAAATATCCAAGAGAAGGTCATTTAAAAAGGGACACTAGGAGAAGAAAACTACCTGTGGTGGTAGTGGAGGGTCCAGCGGGACGGAAAACGAAGTACAGAGGGCCCAGGCTGGCTCTGCATGGGAGGGAAAGGAGAGCACCTTAAGGTAAAGCCAAAAATTGAGGAAAAGGAAAAAGAGAGCGACAGGAAGAGTATTTTACCTACAGGGTAGGGAACAAGGAATTAGCGTGTGCAATTGCTATCCTTGTTGAACCGATCGTGTTGAACGTGCAATTCAGGGTGGGAGGTCCAGGGGTTGGGCGTGGATAGACCTCGACTAGAATGGGGGGATAAGGAGGGGAAAAAAACAAGTATGAGTATGGGCAGTGAAGTCAACGGGTGAGGAAGCGAGGGAAAGGAGGGAGGCGGTGGAGCGTACATTGATTTAAGGTCCAGAGGCCTTGGTAGGTAGAAGCGGTCCTCGGCGATATAGGAATAAATTATCCTCCAGGGAAAAGTGAGGAAACAGGCAAATGAAGCACCCTGTGTCAGAGCCCACGCATGTGGTGCGACTTTGTTGACCGGCGGGAGAATGCCGTCTTAAAGCCAAGAGCGAGGAGGTCACGTGGTGCGGAGGGTTGGGCCGGGTGAAAGGCAGCACCGATGGGTGCCCCAGGGTGACAGAGGAGTGAAAGGAGCCAGTAGAAAGATGGTGGAAAGCGTAAAGAGTACGCCAGGGAACACCGGAAATAGAGTGACAGCTATTGTACAAAGCTACACAATATTCGTGCATAACTATGGCAAGAGGCACAATATGGTGAAAGGAAGTAAACCCATCCGTGTGGTACATGACAGGGATAGGGTGGTAACCAGTAAAAACATATAAATTATACAATAGGGTGGGTTACATGCGCTCTTACAATGGTATAAGGTTAATGGACCAAGGCAAAGCAATGACAATGATATCAATAAAAATAAATTAGCGCCTAGTGAAACAGTAAGTTACACCGGACAGTGCTACAGTATAGTACAGTAATTAAACAATGGCTAAAAGCTCAAGTTACATTGTGAAATGGAGGCAGGGGTGGGGAAAGGGGGGACAGTTTGGGGGCCGGGCGGGGCGATTTACATCTGTTTCAGAATATGTCTATGGCCAATCGGCAAAATCATGTGGGTCTGGCTGTAAATTAGTATTTGCAGGAAAAAAGCATTAAAATAAAACAAGTTAAAATTCAGATACAATGAGGATTCATGAGAAGCCCAGCTGCAGCAGTGAGGGGTTAAACAAAAGTAGCCGGATCTTTGTGCAGGTGCCTTTCACCTAGAACAGAGAAAAATAAAATACAAAAGTATACACATAATACACATACTTTCAGTGTTGAGCAATAGTATCAAAGAGGGACAGAATAGTGCTCAGACAGGTGGTAAAGGAAGGTATCCAGGTTAGGGGATCTGTCATCGTATGTCAATGGTCGTATTCTATTCATCAAGGGTGTTGAGACCATGGTTGACAGAGTCGCAACTTGCGATCCATCGGCATTCGCATTTGTTTAAAAGCAGTTGTAGGTTACCACCACGGAGGGGCAGTACCGGTTGGTCAATTACTTGCCAAACCATGTCAGTTTCTGAGTGGTTGTTGTCTCTGTAATGTGAAACTAGGGGAGCTGTATCGATGTTACATCTAATGCGACTCTTGTGTTGTGTGATGCGTTGTTTGGGTCATTTGGCCAATGTACAATAGATTGGAGGGGCAGCGGATGGCGTAGATCACGGTAGAGGTGCGACAATTGGAGAATTGAGTTGGTAGGTACGGTCTCTGGTAACAAATTCCTTTCTGTTATTGGTAAGGTCACAGACGGAACATGTTTGGCATTTGTAGTGGCCTAGGATAGGTGGTAGGCCCCAAAGAGAAGTGATGGACTGGGAGTGTCTCTTGTTGTCTGGCCAGGTAATGGCATGTACGAGTTGGTCAGAGAGATTACTACCCCTTTTGTATGAGAAGAGTGGGGTTCATGGAAGGGGGCCTGGGTGCGGAGTATGTTCCAATTCTTTTGGGTTATCTTGCTGACTTTGTTGCTTGAAGGGCTGTAGGTAGAGACAAAGGGGATACGTGAATTGGTGTGCTTAGGAGAGGGTGAAAGAAGGAATGCCCTGTGGCAATACCATGCACGTTTGCAGGCACGGGAAATCAAATGTTTGGGGTAGCCAAGGTTGGTCAATTTCTCAGAGGGAACAGCAGCCTCACGGAAATAATCTTTCCGCCATTTGCAGTTCCTTCGAATGCGAAGGAACTGCCCGTATGGTAAACCATCTCGTAGGCCACGTGGGTGATAGCTAGAGTAAAGCAAGAGTGTATTTCGCTCAGTTGGTTTACGGAATGAGGATGTTCCGATGGAACCGTCCTCAGCATGGAGAGTGAGGTCCAGGAAGGGAAGGTCATTAGACCTGGGGTCCGATGTGAATTTGAGGTGCGGTTGGCAGTTATTAAGCCAGGTAATGAAAGACCACAAGTTGTCAGTAGTGTCATGCCAAAGTAGGAGAATGTCGTCTATGTATCTACGCCATAAGCTTATCTGCGTTAGAAAGGGGTTTGTGTCTGTCTAGGCCATTATTAACATATTAACAAGAGAGTGACAGATTTGAGAAACACATTTACTATCTCTATTAAGGTCATTATTATCTTGAATTCCACTAGGTTATAGTCAAGAATTTGGCTGGCGGTCTTAATGTGGCAAATTAGTGTATGTCTTAAATGGTGGTATTTGTAGAACCTTGTATTGTGTCACTCAAAATAGTGGGCCTGTTCAGCAAAGGCTTTCATAAGGTCAGCCCCCACACATCTCCTACTTTGGAAATGGCAATGGCACCCCACTCTGAGAACGATTTCAGGTGGATCCCCTACTTCGTCCATTCCCTGTTCCATAGTGGTGCTTCTTATGTTATCTTCTTACACCATTTCACTCATCTGAGTGCCATGTTCCAGCAATAAAAACCACATTCCCAATTGGAGGCAAAGTGCGGCTTACCTTCCCCTGTATAGCATACTCATGAGGACTGATTCAGTTAATTCCATTTTCTTCAGCCTAGTGCCAGGGTCATCTCTGTTCACAAACATCTAGTCATTCAATTCCATTAGCTGGTTTGCCCAGTAATAAAGTTGAATATCTGTCATGGCATGACCTCCATTATACCATGACAAAAGGCATTTCTCTACTGCAAACCGGGGTATTTCATGTGCCCATGTGAATGCCCTGGCTTCCTCCTTAAGTTTCTGATGGATGCTGTCAGGGATCTGAAAAGGGTTATTTTGAATAGTATATAACAGTTTGGCTGAGGAGACTATTTGATATAATGCCACTCGCCCTGTTATGGAGATTGGCAGAGAGTCCCATCTTGTCAGACTGATCCTAATGAATGTAAGAAGTAGAGTGAGATTTAGCTCCCATGCCAACCATGAGTCATGTGTAATATGGATGCCCAGGTATTAAAGCTAGCTCAGGTAATAAGTAATCAGCTTTGCCAGTCTACTGCTTGTTGTCTCCGCTTTCAATGGATACATGCATGACTTATCCCAATTAACCAGGAACCCGGTCATTTCCCTAAATGTTTCCAGAATTTCAAACAAGCATTGTGCAGACCATCTGGATTATCTGACCTATAGTAACAGATCATCAGCATATAATGAGATACGATAAGCACAACTGCTGCCAGAGTTTCAACCTTCAACCACAGCCTATCCATATGAATTTAAGAACCAAAGGGCTCAATGACTAGCCCAAATAACAGTCTCATGCCCACTGTAGGAAAAGGAGGGAACTGATGCCATTCACCCGGACTTGGAGTATCCGGTTTGTATATAATAAGCAAATATATTGTAGGAGCACTGGTCCAATATTTGATCTTTCCAATATCTTAAATAAATACCGATAACTTAGGGGGTCATTACGATAGCGGACGGACTTCAGTCCGTCCACCATCTTGTCTGGGAGTGGGACCACCCGCCATGCATGCGGCAGTCCCGAACACCAAATTAGGATGCGACCGCCACCATAGCGGTCGCATTTTGCAATTTAACATTGATGCGGGTGCTGCTGACTGCAGCACCCGCCGCGATGTCAAAAATGCATGTTGTGCATTTCACTGCACTACGTGGCATGCACCACACGGTGCCAGCCACTTAGTGCAGTGAAATGTAGGGGGGTACCATGGGTACCCCCCAGTGCACAAACACCTACCGCCATTACAAGGGGGGCCCGAAACGGGCCCCCAAAACCAATTCCCGCCAGCCTTTCCATGGCGGTTTCGCCACGGAAACGGTCTGGATCTGCCCGCCATCCTAATCTGGCGGGCGGTGAATCGTCGCTCGATGGCGGACGGATCACCACCGCACAGCTGGCGGTGGCAGTCCTTCCGCCATCATAATGACCCCTTAGTGTGTCGATTTCTTTTTCAAAGTCAGTTGCATTACCGCGTTTGGAACTTGGAATTTATGAATGTTTGCCGTGGCCAAATTTAGTCACCTTAAATTGTGCTGTGTCTCTCACATAGTCTCTCTCATAGTAATAAATATATTTTGATAAAAATGGAGCAAATGAGAGTATTACTGTAATCATCCTCTTGGCTAAGGTCTTTGCTATAATTTTCATGCCTATATTTATGACCAATATTGAGTAATTTTCAGGCGGTTAGATTTCTGTATACCATGGTAGTTTATGTAGATCTACCGAAAGGGCTCCTACTTGGCTGACCTCTGCTATTGCACTATAAAGATATGCCTGTCAGGGACAGTTTTATGAACATCCTAGCAGGGAGGGCATTATACCTGGGTATGTTTTCCCATTAACCATATGAAACATACACTTGGCGTAGCTATGTGCATATACAGCTAATTGATTCATATTTGAGGTTTCGTTACCTGAGATGTGGGGCTGAAGTCAACTCCTGATTTAATTGCTTTTCGAATTTCATATGGAACCTATTTGTCTCTTTTTTCCTGACTGCTACTAAGATACTACTAATTCAGACATTCTAGCTTTACATAGCTATTCTTGACCAGTGGTGTTTTGTACATAATTTGCCTATGTAACTTCAGTCTATTAATTTCCTACCATTGGCCATGCCCCATATAACGGGGCACCTGCTTGCTTGTATGACAAGATGGAGCATCTCCTCTGTAAGGCACTCTAGCACTCTATGGCCATGTGTGGATCATATAAAAATCCTAATAAATAATTAAATAAAAAGGCATAGCCAGGGAAACAGTGGCTTTAGTGGTGAAAAGGGAAAGGATTTTGGCTGTTTTGTGGATCTCCATTAAATGTTTGAAAATGTGTTGTATAGGGATCAAGAGGGAGGGGGAACTGATTCCAGGTCACAGCTATGAGGTCAGGAGCACCTGGGGCCATATTACAGATAGTGTCTCGGGGGCACAATCGGCAAGTGCACTGATTTTTGTGCCCTCATGCACTGTGAAATTACAGAAGGGACTGCCTGCAGGGGGATCTCTAGCCCCTCTTTATAGTCGAGGCGGATTGCCGCTTGCACTGTGAAACATGGAATGGCTTTGAAGCAGCTGCTCCATATTTCACTGAATGCCTTGTCTCCAGGGGAGCGCAAGTTTGTGGCTGATGTGAGGGCAGTGCATTCATCATAATAGGGTGCGCTGTTCCTGTTTGCACCCGGTGGACCTGTTTAAAGGTGCGCCATGGTGCAAACAAGGACAGTGCACCCAATCAGTAATACAGGCCCTGGAGGGTGTACATCCAATGGATTCCCGAAAAATCAAACATATGCAACCATATTGTTTACAAAGCACGTTTTTTGTTTTTTTTAAATCAGTTTTGTAGCCTATAGCGTAAGGGCATGCCCCGTCTATATTACACGCAGTTACAGCTATGCTCAATTAGATCATACAGTCAACGCTTCTGAGCATTTATCTACCTTTAGAGTTTGGAAAAATATCCACAAGAGTTATACTTTCTGTTCAACATGGACTTAATCAGACATTTGTATGACAGAACAGAAGCTAAAAGTCATTTTGTTGAAAATTAAGCATATTAGGTAAAATGAAAATTGATTGTTTAAAGTCAATGAAGTGCTTTTAATAACACAATGTTGTTCTGGCAGGGCACTCAGTCCCACTTAACATATTTAAGGTAACCATGAGCAGCAATTAAAGAGCAATGACCTTGCCTGGGACTCAGTAGCTGAGCCTTAGGATGTAAAGTGAATCTTGCTAATATGACCTATGAATGACAGTGAGGAGGTTGTGGTCATTATTACTACAATAAGTGGCAACAGATACCATGGATGAATATTCATTGCCTGTAATTCAGATTTTGGTGGATCGGTACGTTTAAATACTACCATCAGTATGAGAATGGTCACTGTGTTTGTAGTCCTTCTAATCTGTAATTGCCGACGACAACAGTTCCCACTTTGCCTTTGATGAAATGTTTTCCCCTTTAGCTCCAGGCAATGTGTTATATGCTATGTATGTATGTATATGGTATTTCCTATTGCACAAACATAGCATAAAGGTGGCAGAGTTGGGAGTGGAATTAGCCAAACACATAGGGCCTAATTCACAAAGATGTAAACTTCACCTGCATGATTGCTGCATAGTACTTGTGCATATTTATAACTTTTTCGAATTTCTAAAACTTTTCCAGTTTATGCTTGTAAATCTACACGGGTCATAACTTAACGATGAAAAAGTTTTGCGAATTAATTTTCTCAATCGAAAATATACAAGTGTAACAAAACAAAGAAGAGCAAACACACTTTCTAACTTTTTTCTTTTTCTTCTCCATAGCTTAAATTATTTTTCCTGTGGAGAAACCTCTTACGTTCCACCTGCATCAATTTATGGAATGGTCCCTTTCTATTCCTGAAGTGGAAAGGGATTTATTCAGGCCCTTGTCATGAGTACATTTTAGACCCTGCAGCATCCATTTTAGGACATTCTCATTCCTCATTCCTCACTCCTTATCCCTACTTCTCATCGCGATTACTCATCCATCATCCCAACTTCTCATCCCTGCTTCTTATCCATCATCCCTACATCTTATCCCTGCTTCTCATCCCTGCTTCTCACCCTTACTACTCATCCATCATCCCTACTTCTCATCCACCATCCCTAATTCTCATCCCTACTTCTCATCTATGATCGATACTTCTCATCCCTCATCCCTGCTTCTAATTCCTACTTCGCTTCCATCATCCATATGTTTTAGTCATCATCCCTATTTCTCATTCCTACTTCTCATCCATCATCTCTACTTCTCATCCCTCATCCCTACTTCTCATAAATTATCCATACTTCTCATCCATTATCCCTACTTCTCATCCCTGATTGTTATCCATCGTCCCTACTTCACATCCCTCATCCCTACTTCTAATCCATCATCCTTAGTTCTTATTCATGATCCCTACTTCTCATCCATCAACCCTACTTCTCATCCATCATTCCCACTTCTCATCCATCATTCCCACTTCTCATCCATAACCCTTACTTCTCATACATCATCCCTACTTCTCATCCATCATACATCATCCCTACTTCTCATTCATAATCCCTAATTCTCATCCCTAATTCTCATCCATCTTCTTTAATTCTCATGTATCATCCATTATCCCTAATTATCATTCACCATTCTTCATCTCTACTTCTTATACATCATCCCTATTTCTTATCGCTACTTCTCACCCATCTTCCTCATTTCTCATTCATAATCCATACTTCTCTTCCCTACTTCCCATCCATCATTCCTTGTCCCTATTACTCAACCCTACTTCTCATGAATCATCCATCATTTCTACTTCTCATCCATCATTCATCAACACTACTTTACAACCCTTCTTCTCATACCTCATCCATCATCTTCATCCATCATCCCTACTTTGCATTCCTCTTCCTTTAGTCATACAAACACACTTTCAATGTTGTGAAATACATCTTCACACTGATTGGTTAGCAACAGCCAATCAAAGTTAAGATAGGGGGCTGCTTTCTGTTGGTCTAGCCACTGAAAAAACAGCATTCTCATTGCACACTGTGCAGTTTTTGTCTAGTGAATCCAAGGCTGTACATCATTTCATTTTGTATAACCTCTTTTCTATGTATGCAGGCCTCTGCAGAAAGCTTTGAGGATGGATGAGAAGTAGGGATAATGGATGAGAAGTAGGAATGATGGATAAGACGTAGGGATGAGAAGTGGGGATGATGGATGAGAAGTATGGGTGATAGATGAGAAGTAGGGATTGTGGATGAGAAGTAGGAATGATGGATGAGAACTAGGGCAGAGGAGTGAGGAATGAGGATGAGAAGTAGGGATGATGGATGAGAAGAAGGAATGAGAAATAGGGATGAGGAATGAAGATGCCCGATGGCAAAGGACAGAAAATGGTTGAGGAATACCAACATATGTGAAGATGCATGGGTATTTTCAAATGTTCAGGTCTTTCCTGCTCTGGATCGCCATTTCCTGCCTGCAGGAGTAGATTCACTCACACGGAAAGCTTTGTTTGAGTATATTTTCATTTCCACCTGCCACTGTTCTTTAGGGAAAAAAGTAAATAGGGAAATGGAGGGATGTTTCTTGATGCTCCTTATCCATTTATCTACTAAAGATTGTTTACTTGCTTGCAGCCTTGCTCTCACCTCTTGGTTCCACAGAGTTAAACCTGCTTCTTTTATACGCTATGCTTTCAAATGTTATTATGTCATATTATCTGATGTCATAAACCTTGCATAATATTTTTGTACCATGCGCATTGTCTTGGATGATCTCATGCTGTCACAAAAATCACACCATGCCATACTCACTAGTGAAGATTTTCAGAGACGTTTTAAGGCATAGGCAAAGAAGGCATTTGCCCAGGGCCCTCATCTTCCAAGGTGCCCCTGGGAAAGTGAACTTTATCTCACTCAGCTCACCTAAGTCTATTGTTTATCTGAACCTCTCCTTTTTTCTTTGCCTACCTCTGTCTCTCTTTGCCTACTATCATCTTAAGAATTATTGTGATCCTTGGAAAGACATATTTCAACTGTTTTTCCTTTTGTGAATCCCGTTTCTAAACATTTGTTTTTGCATCTTGTGGGTTCCAACTAGCACAAAAGTGGGTAATAAAATTAAAACTGGCAGATTTACAAGCCCCTTACGCTGCCGGTGTGCCACGTTGCATGACGCACCGGCGGCACAACCTGCTGAGTGATATTTACAAGCACAGGTAAAGCCACCCTGCGTGACTTTACCTGTGCTTGTAAATATCCCCCCTTTTCACGCAGCACTTTGCGGGCTAGGGGCGTGATATGGGTGTTCCCACGCAACACCCATGTCCACTGATGCATTTCTAGATTCACGAGGAATCGTGAATATAGAAATGCGTCAGCATGCTAGGCCACCCTAGGGGTGGCGTAGCGAGGTGCAACGAGGAGAAATGTTTTCATTTCTCCTAGTTTTTTCTTCTTTAAATGCGTGCTGCATTCTACAGCACACATTGGAAGAGGAAATCACCTAAAATTATTGTTTTTGTGCAGGAAGGTACACCTTCCTGCACAAAAACAATCTCCCCACGACGCAGGCATCCTTGCACCATGGTGCAAGGGTGCCTGCGCCGGCGCATGGCAGTAGTGTGTGCGCCAGCGCAGGGGGAAGCGCAGAGAAGCGACATATTGTTGTAAATATGTTGCATCCCTGTGCTTCGAAACTAACACAGCGCGGTGCAGCAAAATGACTTGCTGCACCGTGCTGAATTAGTTTCTTGTAAATCTGCCCCAACATTTTTACAGACACGGGGTCCCAAAATATGTCTTGCCCGGGGCCCCAAAAATCCTTAAGATGACACTGCTGACTTTATCCTACTAAAGAAACCTGCCATGCTGTCAAATGCCAGCCATATCCCATTAAAGTGCTAAGAGCAGTTGTGGAGAAAAGGTACTGGTGAGTAAAGTACACAACAGCATGTCTGTTGTGAAGTACCTGTATCACAAGGGAAGGTATGTACTCTCGAATTAATAAAAAAAACAAGCAATCCTGAAATTTAACCTTGAACACCAAGAGCAATGTGATAAAAAATTTCCCAAACAGCCCTAACATTTGCCGTCATTTATTTTACAATCTTCAATGCACTACATCAGTGCCAAAAGCATACTGCATAAATGCCAGTAAGATTACATAATATTATCACATCATATCCATACACCAGTCGCATCACTAATCACTCACATCCCTAATCATGCACATCATAATCATTAGTACTCACATCACAAATCTCTCTCATATCACATAGAACACTAATCACTTACATTTCTAATTACTTACATCTCTAATCATTCACATCATTAACCACTCATATAGCTTATCAATGACATCACTAGCATAATTAATCACTAATCAAAATGGCGAATGCTTCCCTTAGTAAAGCAGCCATCATGGTAGTGATGACCTCGCACAAACTCTCTGTAGCGCTAACACAGCCAAAAACAGGCCAGCACAGATGAGTGTTCCTTATTTACCAAACACATTGCCAAGCAGAATGAAAATCTGAGTACAAATCAACAGCAGACAGAACATATAGAGACCATGATTGCCACTGGAGAAGTGAAGTGGATGCTTATTTCCAGAGCTCTGGGATCTTCTAAAGAGCCCACTCAAATTTAGATTGATTGCTTTCGTGTTTCGTATCTCTTTAATTGAATTTAGGTTAATTAGATGATATATTGACCTCCTTCTTTTGCTCTTTGATTTAAGAGCTTTTTAACGTTGTTTCAGACAGAACACATTTTGATGCATCATTCCACATGTTTATCCCATCTTCTACACCTCTTCCGACCTGAATATTCTCTAGCAGGTTGTTTATTATTTATATTGAATTTAACTGAGTGCAAAAGGTATTTGAGTATTCAAACAAGCTTAGTCATCGATCACAGTATTTGTGTGAGTAGCTGAGGATAAGATCAAAATGTTTCAATCACCTTTCATCATTGCGTTAATGTCCTCTGTCTTTGTTTCTGCTTCCCTCTTTCTAAATAGGACATTTAGTGCAATATTTTTCATAATCTAATATGCCACTATTGAACCATAATTAACTAATCATACAAGTTAGCCACATGTTTCACGCTATTTCAAAAAGATTAGAAACATCTATTCCTTTCACATATTTGATAAGTCATATAAATCCTAATATTTCACTGAACAATAAACAGCGACAATGACTTAGTTGCTCTCAAGGACTGGACGCAAAGAAGGTCTCCTAGTTTCCCTCTCAATTTTTCAAAGAAAGGGAGACTTCTCCTAGTAGGCACAGTGCCCCCTGCACTATAATACATATGTGCTGTCTAGATGTCAAGTACCTTTAAAGTGGATCCCGGTTAAGAGGAAAAAAGAGAAGAGCCAAAACCTCCTTTGCAATCTTGCGGGAAACTTGATTGTAGTTGAGAGCCATGAGTAAGGTTGATAAAAAAACGCCCCAAACCACCCTAATTCAGGTCTGAGAAAGTGCCCAGCATAAGTCTTCTTGAAGGCCAAATTCAAATGAAAAACTGATGGGAAAAGACAACAATGAATAGTAATTGGCAATATGACTTTAAAGCATAGAACTAATGCACTGCAACACCTTCTCCTTAAGCCAAAGCCTATTTATGCTTAAGACAGAAAATTATGTCACAGAACGAAAGTTAAAGATCTTGGTTCAGGATTTCAGAGAAGAAAGACTATAGAAACAACCATCTCGGTAAGGCATAGATGCAAGCTTTGTTCCGCCCACTCTTCCAAAAAAATTGTGTTTCCAAAAAATGACTTGCAAAAGAAGTCCACATTTGACATTGCACAGGCCTCTACGGAGGACAACGATGCTGGCAACGAACACTGGGCGTGTGTTCAAAGGAACATGCTGCTGCCGGTGAGTACTACTCTGGATCCTGTCCAGAAATGTAACAGTAACTTCGTTTAAATGATTGTTTGCTTCAAAACCCCCCAAACATTTTGCACTAGTAATAGACAAACAATATGTTTTAATTTATTTTTTGAGAAAGGGACACTAATTTAAAATCTCTATACACTAAAATGAAAGTTATACTCACAGAACAATAAAACCTCACAAAGGGGAAGTGGGCTGGGACAATTAAAGGTTGTACATAGAGGGTGCATGAGGAGAAATATTTGGGAGACATCATCATGGTTAATCTACATGATGCTTTGGCTAAATTACAGTCTTGGCCCCATTTATTTCTACATTTAACTCAAATTCAATATGCCACCAATAAATGTATTGTGTTCATTATATCAGCTTTAATTAACTTGTTAGTGAATTCCAGTGCCAGGTGAAAGTTTTTTGAAATCCATAATTAAAAATGGTAATTATTTGTGCATATATTCCACTGTCCCGCAGGCAGCTTGTTACTATGGTAGTTCCTCTCTGACGAGTTGTCTGCATCAAGGAACAATGATACAAACAAAAAATGTAAATGGTCAAAATGCACAAATACATTAGGAAAAAAACTTTCATTCTTAAATGTGCATGTGTTGATAAATTTTTCCTACTGTACACAAAGTCCTGGATGCTTCCTGGCCAGTAGCTCTAGAACAGAACTGTTAAACCTGTCAGCTTTAGGGTGGTCTTCCCCCAAACCTTTTGCCTTAATCCTCCATTTTTGCTGATTTCTTTCTGTTGTCCTTAGGGCGCTGTGTACTTTAGCACTGCTAATCAGTGCTAAAGGGCTTGTGCTCTCTCCTTCAAACATGGTGACATTGGTTTACACGCAAGTGGCACATTTAATTTACTTGTAAGTCCCTAGTAAAGTGGCACTACCTGTGCCCAGAGCCTGCAAATTAAATACTACTGGTGGGCCTGCAGTTCCTACGGTGCCACCCACTTAAGTAGTCTTTTAAACATGTCCCAAGCCTGCCATTGCAGGCTGTGTGTGTAGTTTAAACTGCAATTTCGACCTGGCAAAATAAACCTTTTGCCAGGCCTAAACCTTCCTTTTTAATAGATATTAACCGTGAAGCATCCGTAGCGGAGTTAGCTACTGCACCCACAACCCTTTGATAAAACAACTTAACCTTTACATGCTAAAAAAAAGCATATAACCAATTCCCAAAAGTGAGCTTTGAAAAATATCAGGCAATGAGACAGGTGATGATTTTGGGGTCCCCCCTAACCTAGGGGGAGGACCAAGCAGATGCCTTGAACACAAAGAGCATATCATGCTGAACGATTCGGTGGTGGTCCCATCCTCCTAGGACCAACCCAAGCAAAGTTATGGGCTAAAATACAATGCCAACCAAAGGCCCAGCAAACCATTATGGGGCGAGATTCTAGAGTGCAGTGAATATTATAGTATTAGCTCTCAGCTGAGCCGGAGAGCCACTGCCACTTGAGGAATGTTTTGATATTGGATACTATAATATTCACTGCACTCTAGAATCTCGTCCCATAATGCTTTGCAGGGCCTTTGGTTGGGATTGTATTTTTGCCCATAACTGTGCTTGGGTGGTCCTAGGAGGATGGGACCACCACCGAATCGTTCAGCACGATGTGCTCTTTGTGTTCAAGGCATCTGCTTGGTTCTCTCCCTAGGTTAGGGAGGACCCGAAAATCATCACCTCTCTCACTGCTTGCTATATTTTCACTTTCGTGAGATGACTATATGCATTTGAGCATGTAAAGATAGAGTTACTTGTTTTACCAAAGGTATGTGAGATTTCTGTTTTATTAATTGGGATGAGATGGAACGGAGTTTAACTTCGCCCACTCTTAATAAATATAAGTTACCCCAGGCTCTGCCCTAAATAGCCCATATGGCAGGCAGGGTGCAGTGTCATCATTAAAAGTTTGGGCATGTACTTTTGACCTTTACATGCCCTGGTAGTGCAAAACTCATAAATGTGTTTTTCGCTTCAGCAAGGCCTGCCTCTCTCATTGGGTTAACTTATTGCATTTAATAAGTGATATCTTTCAATTGGGAGCATGTCGTAATTTTGAGTTTGGTGTCTTAAGAATTATCATTTAAAACCCTCATTAATAGTAAAGTCGGATTTTAAATCAAAATTCAGAAAATGCCACTTTTAGAAAGGTGGCATTTTTTGTCCCAGCCATTTGGTGCCTGCAGCCTGTATCCTGGGTCACATGACTAGGTATAGCTGGCTGTTGGCACTTGTGTATTGCTGCTGGTACAGTGAGACAAAGGGGGAATAGGTGTTGGCAGGATGGGTCATCTCTGACTTGATGAGGGAAGGAGCTGTCACCTACCACACTAGCACATCACAAAGCCTCTGCCTAAACACACTCAGAAAGGGTTTTACACTTGCCTTTTGTGACACTTGGGCCAGGGCAGGATGCAGGAAATTCTAAGCCCTATGGGGTGGAAACCTCCAGAACCATCTGCTACTTCAAAGTGGGCACCAGGTATAAATAATGGACCTTAGTTTAAACCACTATGGAGGGTTACCTTGCTTTTTAAATCCTGTTTTCGTCTGCAAGATTGTTGCGTGGCCCAACGTATATCTCATCAAAGTGCCAGATCTACACTGAGGTAAATCAGTGTAATCTGAACAGCTTTTTGGATATATTTATTGGGTCCTCACCCACAGATACCACCTGTGGCTTGCTTCATCATCGGACCCACGTCATACTCACCTAGTGTGGGTGGGCGGGCTCTAAGCATTTGTAAGTGGAGCGCTCAATCTATGGTGTTGGAATTGTGTTTAAGATTCAAATTGCTGGATCCAGGATTACGGGAAGACAACTAGGTGAGGACGCGAACGCAGTCCTTTGACGAAACTGTGACTACAATGACGGTCCCACCCGATAACCTTATGAGGCCTCACTGATATATAGCCCATTTTAGACCATAAAGAGGAAAGAGTGTAAATCAATGGTCTGTATAAGTTGCGTGCATGTTTTCTACCACATAATTTATGAAGGCTTGCATTAATGGCTGCAAAAGCAACTATAAGATATAGGGATAAGTGCAAATAACTGTCCTGAAGAAATCCGATTGACCCATATGGGCATTTAAAATGACTGAAACATGTCGACAGATGCATGGGGTCACTACACCCTTATGACATTGCACTGTTTTTAACCTTGCCAAAGGACCAAATTATTAAAACCACAATGAGATCCGGCAGGTAATTTTAATCTTAAATGCAATCCCTACACAATAGATCAGGTGCTCCACTTTACAAACGTGCCGAGCCTGCCCACCCACACTATGTGAGTAGGGCGTGAGTCCGATGATGAAGCAAGCCACGGGTGTTACCTGTGGGTGGGGACCCAACAAATATATCCTAAAAGATGTATAGATCACACCGATTGACCTGGGTGTAGATCTTGCAATTTGATGAGATACAGTTGGGCCACACAGCAATCTCGCAGATGAAAACGGGATTTAAAAGCAAGGGTAACCCCAAGGGTAACCCTCCATAGTGGTTTAAATTAATATAATTTTGGGAGGCAGAGGGTTTCAACCCAAACATATGCTTCCCACTCCTTTAAGTGTTGACCATAAATAATGGACCCACAGACTCAACTCTGCAGTACACCTCTGGACCTGTGGAGACACAGAAGGACTGCTGTGATGCTCTGCAAAAAGGACTGCTACTCTGTTGCCTTGGGGTCCTACGACCTGAGTGAGAAGGACTGGAAATGCATCTTGAACCCAGGACCACCAGAGTGATTGCAAGGGCTAGTTTGCTGGCCTCCTGATCAGAACCTGAGGGACAGAAAAGCCCCTAACCACCTTGCCCAGCACCTGCTGAAAGTCTTGCCCCCCCCAAGTGGTACCACCCAGTCCTGGACCCTTGGAAGTGGGTCTTAAGGTGCTATGCCAGACCAGCTGTGGTCCTGTGAGCAGAACCGATGCAGAGCAACGCAGCTCCTCGCAGCCGCATCGGAGCTGCCGCTGTGCAACACATCTTCGACACAACACATCGCATTACTGCCCACAGCTTCCTTGGAACCGCCGTGGCAAGCAGTGGCATCACTGGGGGGTGCGGACCGCACCGGGTGACACCATCACATGGGGTGACACCTTTCCCAAATGAGACTATTTACTAAATAGTCTCATTTGGGAAAGGTGTCACCCCATGTGATGGTGTCATGGGGTAAGTCGTGAGGGGGTGACACCATGAGTTACCGAGTTACCGCACTGGGTGACACCAACCCTAGTGACGCCGCTGGTGGCAAGACACATCCTCGATGCAGGCATTTGCATCACAAGCACCTCATCGATGGCATCCTCGATGATGGCCCAGAACTTTGCATCACAGCACCGCAGCTTTCACGGAACTGTTGCTGCATGGCGCATGCTTGGTGGATGCTCAAAATGGGATCTCGCTAAGCTCAAGAACTAGAATTTAGGTACTTTGTTCACTGGGCCTAAACTTGTGTCCCAGTCAGGCATGACCAGATAACAACAATTAGTGTGCTGTGCTTCTAGGCACTGTGTTTAACTTAAAGCTTGGTAAACGCAAATCTCAGGTGCTACTGATTGGATTTTTGTTGTTTTGTTCTCAAATAATTTATTAAATTTCACTCTATTTTTCTAAATTGGTGTGAGATTTTTGTTGTGTTTTCACTCTATTACTGTTTGGAGTGTTGAATACATTCTTTACACATTGCCTCTAAATTAAGCCTTACTGGTTTGTTCCAAGCTACCAGAGGGTTAAGCATAGGTTAATTTGGGGTTTGCTTATGGCTTCACCCTGACAAGGATTGTGGTGCTGCTTGAGTAGGGTTTCACCCACTCAACAAGTAACCCAATTTCCTACAAAAAATATGAAACAACATATATGGTTTTCCATTTCCTTCAGAACAGCTGAAAAGCATGGAATCATGTAAACATTACAGACCAGATGATGGAAGCATTCCTTTCGAAGGTGTAGTTTAGTAAAGTAACAACATTTTTGTGATTATGCTTTTATAAATGTTCTCTTTCTGTTTTCTTTCCGCATATGTTTAGGGATCCCTGTTTTCAGTTTCTATTTGTTGTGAATCCTAGTGGAGGGTTCAAGTGTACAGAAACCTTCAGAAATCAGTGGTATTATGAATTTACTTTTATTGTGCTATAAACAATAATGGCTTGTCTACATATATAGCAGTTTGCCCAAATGATCCCACAATACCTGGGCAAGAAACAGTATAAGCAGAAGAACTGTCATTAAATGGGACTACATTGTTATCAAAATACTTTCCACTGTGAAAATTTAAATTAGTCACTGGTGATGCCTTTAATTATACAAAGCATTATTTAATCTGATTATTTAGCATGCATAGAAATGTTCACTCCGGGTACAGGTACCTGAAGTATGCTTAAACAAACACTTATGACACACAGTTATACATCTATAATACAAAATTACAGACAAGAAAAAAATAAAGGGGGCGAATTATACTGTGCTGTACAAATTCGGATTGTTTGATTTGTGTAGCAACCAGAAACTCTCTTCAGTCTTCCAGCTATTTGTACATACTATGTCCCTGCTTCTTAATTTTTTGCACAGTCCATGAAAGAGATAGTCTATAGCGAGAACACCCTCAGAGGACCAGTAAGCCCTCTGTATCCTAGTGTATCTGTATCCGTAGGGTTATCTTTTGTAAGATTTACAGATTTAAGAAATGCAGACTCCTCCAGATTGTGGTGTTGACGCGTTTCGGCCCTTTAAGATTCAGAGCCTCTTTAGGACAGTGGAAGAATAAACAAACTATAAAGGATAATACATCTTTACACATATGATACAGTGCAATGTACATTAAGATTCCCCCATCAACAAAGGGGGAAGAAACACACATGGGTCCGATTTATATCAGGTATCAAAGTAGAACATGCAGAGCCTTAAAATAATATGTACATGAACGGAAAAAACTAATAAAATTAAGAAAAATGGAAAATGTAGTTGTCTGCTCGTCAGAATGGACCATCTAGTTAATAGTGCCAATGTTCCTGTGGGATACCATAATACCGCATTATTGAGGTGGTGCCAGTGTTGGTGGTTGCACATATTATTAGTGTGGCATGCTTAAATGTGGCTTGTGCATACCGCGAAAGGGAAAGAGACATAGAGGCATCATGCGTGCCCAAGTGCAAAGAAGTTGCTAAGGAATGTGGATATACTAGAAAGGATCTGGAGAGAGCTGGTGCTTTGGAAAAGGGTGCCTCTTCTGCCCAACGGAAGGCTGAACTAGAATCGGAGTGTACTTTGCAAAGTTAAAAGTAATGGCAACAGTTTATTGCCGGTGCTTTCAGCTCTAACATGGCATGATATATATTCACTGTATATGAAACTGCAAATATTTTTTACAAATCAGACTTATTGTAGTAGAGTACACAATATCTCTCCTCTTCACTACCCCACACCACCAGGCACGAGAAAACAAATGGACTGATTAACACATATTGAGACCTGCTCGCTCTGTAAGAAGTATTGTAGAGAACCCTCTCACATTTAAAACTGCTTGTAACTCTGTCTCTACAGAGGAAAGAAGTAGTGGTGTAACGCAAAATGATTGGGCCCTCTGAAGAATGTGACGAGTGACTCCTGAGTCACACATATCTCACAGACAGTCATTGGCCTTGGGCTGAATGGGGCCCCCATCAAGTTGGTGGGCCCCATGAAGGGTTGGGGCCCTCCTGAACTGCAGGGGCTGCATTACACCCCTGAACAGAAGTGTTCACCTGTTTATTTTTGGATCAGGATCATGAAGGGTTCCAGGTGCACATTAATTGCTATCATTTGTTTCGTCTGAGTTTCTGAACTACATACATAGGGGTCGATTCCGATCTCGGTCGGTAGGGCTCCGAATCGGATTCGACTTTACCGGATCCGAGTCGGAGGCTGTGTTTCCGACCGATTCGTACAGTCGTCCGAGCAAGCAAGTACGATGCGAGTGAACGCGAAATCGCCGACCAACTCGTTTCCGGGTCCGAACCGCTCCGTCCGACTCGTTCGCACTCGATTCGTGGCACGCAATGGAGACGTTTTACGACCGAGCCAGTACGATGCACGATCCGGACAGCCGGATCGAGTCGGAGCCTCCGACACGAAAAAGCACCCGGACGCGGACTTCGGGGGTCCGTGCCGGACCCCCCTTCACCTGTAGCCGTACGAGTCGGACACAGGGGGGACCCATGGGTCCCCCCTATACATGCGTGTACGGTGCGGTAGGCACCAACGCGTACCCACTACAGGGGGCCCCCTTGTGCGCAACGTACCCATTGAGTCAATGGGAGCCCATGTACACGTCGTACGACCGGCTCCCATTGACTTCAATGGGAGTCCGACCGAACCGAGTCCGGCAGCATGCAGCCGCATCGTACTCATTCGGTCGGACTGCAGGGGTCCTGCTCGGTCGGGAAACAACCCGGATCGGTCGGAGAGCTTTCCGAGCCAGATCGGAATCGGCCCCATAGTCTCTCAGAGAGCCAGGATTTGTAAGCTCATTCCTGTCTATTTTTATTATCTCCTGTTATGGACTTTTTAGTTTAGCATTTGCTATGTGCCTCAAGCTTAATAGAGAAAACATTGCAAAACAAGTGTTACAAAGATAAACATAAGGTTATTAATTTACATTACACATAACAGAATTCACCCTATTTCTAAGCATTCTTAATGTTGGCAAATACGGGAACTGAGGTACAGGATGATACAATCAATGGGATGTCAAAACATGGGAGGAAGTAGAATACAAATTTGGAATGTCTGAATGCATAATTAGCTTCAGTGGTGCAGGAATGACAGGGGCTCTTTCCCCCTTATTAGATCTCAAGAAATATCAAAGCGCAAGGAGGCGTAGCTCACTAATGGCCATTTTCATTGCATACCATATCTGAATTTGTCTACTGTTTAGAAGAGGGTTGGCCCATCATAAATAACATAGAAGGCACTGCAAATGAAATAATATTATTGATGGGGCTGGGTTCCACGTTCTAGAATTACTCTGGAACCCCTGGTCGATGGATCGTTGGTTCCTGCTTAAAAGTGTGGAGGGGAGAAATATCTTGTCCAATCAGATATTACAATCTCAATAACCATAACTCAGAAGAATCACCGGCTCCAGGTTCTAAGTTTAGTTTGTTTATTAGAAAGCCATGAACAATTGGACATACAAATAGCTCAAGATGAGGGTGTGGAAATACATCGGAACTAATAAAAAGCCAAACCTATGGGCGAAATTAAGTTGGTGAAGCATACAAAGGATAGCCAGTTCTAGGATCAGGACGCTGACAAGACTGCGCCGACATCAAGAGTATTCTTCATTTGAGGTTCAAGTAAAAAGCATTAGTCTGTCCCTACACTACCACTAATGTGACATCCCTACTTAGGGGTCGATTCCGATCTCGGCCGGAAGCGCACCTACCAGTATTCGTCCGGAAAAAATACAAGCCGAACGCGTGTTTCCCGACCGATTCGAACACTCGTCCGAACGAACAAGTACGATGCGCACAACAGCCCAGATTCTGAGCGACCCGTACTTACCCATTTCAGCTCCTGTTCCCCGCCCGAGCCGGATCAGTAATCGCCGATTCGAGTCGCATGGAAGCAAATACACAGCACCTTCCGGCCGGACGAGTACGATGCGCCTTCCGTACGCGCCGAACCCGTCGCTACGTCCGGCACGTTTGAGCATCCGGGAGAGCTGTACATAAGCTCCGATTCGCGCCACAAGACGATCCTCGGCGACGAGACGGACAAGCCAGCGACAAGTACGAGTCGAAGCCACGAGAAACCCGAACGAGACGACCCAACCATGAATCGCATCGCGCAGGTCCTACCAATACTCTACATCTATTACCGGGACCGGTACGGACGCATACGGCGCAGACGGTAAGTCAAACACCCACAACACAAACAAACGAAACGTACCCGAAATATGTCACACACACATAGGGATGCACAAATGACGTACACTAGCAACAGCAGAACCATAGGGGCGGGATGGCTATCACCAATGCCATACACACCCATAGGGGGATGGATGCCTACCACTATCACCACCCCTACTCAGGGGGGCCTGGATGCCTGTCACTACTACCCTCCCCACCCATAGGGGGATGGATGCCTGCCACTACTACCATCCCCACTCATAGGGGGATGGATGCCTGCCACTACTACCATCCCCACTCATAGGGGGATGGATGCCTACCACTACCACCACCCCTACTCATGGGGGCCTGGATGCCTGTCACTACTACCATCCCCACTCATAGGGGGATGGATGCCTACCACTAACACCACCCCCTACTCATGGGGGCCTGGATGCCTGTCACTACTACCATCCCCACTCATAGGGGGATGGATGCCTACCACTAATACCATCCCCACTCATGGGGGCCTGGATGCCTGTCACTACTACCCTCCCCACTCATAGGGGGATGGATGCCTGCCACTACTACCATCCCCACTCATAGGGGGATGGATGCCTACCACTACCACCACCCCTACTCAGGGGGGCCTGGATGCCTGTCACTACTACCCTGCCCACTCATAGGGGGATGGATGCCTGCCACTACTACCATCCCCACTCATAGGGGGATGGATGCCTACCACTAACACCACCCCTACTCATGGGGACCTGGATGCCTGTCACTACTACCATCCCCACTCATAGGGGGATGGATGCCTACCACTAACACCACCCCTACTCATGGGGGCCTGGATGCCTGTCACTACTACCATCCCCACTCATAGGGGGATGGATGCCTACCACTACCACCACCCCTACTCAGGGGGGCCTGGATGCCTGTCACTACTACCCTCCCCACTCATAGGGGGATGGATGCCTACCACTAATACCATCCCCACTCATGGGGGCCTGGATGCCTGTCACTACTACCATCCCCACTCATAGGGGGATGGATGCCTACCACTACCACCACCCCTACTCAGGGGGGCCTGGATGCCTGTCACTACTACCCTCCCACTCATAGGGGGATGGATGCCTGCCACTACTACCATCCCCACTCATAGGGGGATGGATGCCTACCACTACCACCACCCCTGCTCAGGGGGGCCTGGATGCTTGTCACTACTACCTTCCCCACTCATAGGGGGATGGATGCCTGCCACTACTACCATCCCTTCTCATAGGGGGATGGATGCCTACCACTACCACCACCCCTACTCAGGGGGGCCTGGATGCCTGCCACTACTACCATCCCCACTCATAGGGGGATGGATGCCTACCACTACCACCACCCCTACTCAGGGGGGCCTGGATGCTTGTCACTACTACCCTCCCCACTCATAGGGGGATGGATGCCTGCCACTACTACCATCCCTTCTCATAGGGGGATGGATGCCTACCACTACTACCACCACCCCTACTCAGGGGGGCCTGGATGCCTGTCACTACTACCCTACCCACTCATAGGGGGATGGATGCCTACCACTAATACCATCCCCACTCATAGAGGGATGGATGCCTACCACTACTACCATCCCCACTCATAGGGGGATGGATGCCTACCACCACCCCTACTCATGGGGGCCTGGATGCCTACCACCCACACAACCCCTACTCATACGACGGGTAATGCATGACACAACCAGCATACTCCAACATAAGGAATGTCTGAAAAATACATCCCCCCAACACCATGACAAGCGTGTGTAGTCTGTGTCAAATGCCTACAACACTGAACATGACATTGAACATACAATGTGACCCCCTATCACGTGTCACACATAAATGTGTGTGGCCTCCACAATGCAAGCAGACCATGACCACTGTGGCAATGGGGTCTAAATCCCCATCACCACAGTGACCAAAAGGTAAGTGTGGGGTCCATAGCAGAAGCACGTTTTGAACATTGTGGCAATGGGGTCTAAAGCCCCATCACCACAGTGACCAAAAGGTAAGTGTGGGGTCCATAGCTGAAGCACGTTTTGAACATTGTGGCAATGGGGTCTAAAGCCCCATCACCACAGTGACCAAAAGGTAAGTGTGGGGTCCATAGCTGAAGCACTTTTTGAACATTGTGGCAATGGGGTCTAAAGCCCCATCATCACAGTGACCAAAAGGTAAGTGTGGGGTCCATAGCTGAAGCACATTTTGAACATTGTGGCAATGGGGTCTAAAGCCCCATCACCACAGTGACCAAAAGGTAAGTGTGGGGTCCATAGCTGAAGCACATTTTGAACAGTGTGGCAATGGGGTCTAACACCCCATCATCACAGTGACCAAAAGGTAAGTGTGGGGTCCATAGCTGAAGCACATTTTGAACATTGTGGCAATGGGGTCTAACGCCCCATCATCACAGTGACCAAAAGGTAAGTGTGGGGTCCATAGCTGAAGCACATTTTGAACATTGTGGCAATGGGGTCTAAACGCCCCATCACCACAGTGACCAAAATGTAAGTGTGGGGTCCATAGCTGAAGCACATTTTGAACATTGTGGCAATGGGGTCTAACGCCCCATCACCACAGTGACCAAAATGTAAGTGTGGGGTCCATAGCTGAAGCACATTTTGAACATTGTGGCAATGGGGTCTAAATCCCCATCACCACAGTGACCAAAATGTAAGTGTTGTCATGGGAAAAGCTGCTAATACCAAACTGCATGGATGATTCCTGGTCACACAACAACAAACACATCAGTGGCATAGTAGTGCTTGTGTCCCATAGCAACATAGATTGGGTGAGGCAAACAGTGCAGTGCCAATGAAACATCGCTTTGGCCATGTGCAGACAAACATCACCCATGGGGGCTCACATTGTCAACATTCACGAATAACACAATGACAGAAGTGACCATCATAATGCAGACACACACATCAGCACCAATGGACACACAAATGCAGATATCCTGTGGAGACTGTAGATGTCAGGTGAACAAATACCATTCCATGGCAGCAATAGGACATACAAACCATGATCATTGTGCTGACTGATGACCTAGGAGTCCCAGGGACAGCAGGGGAAACCCACCAAACAACATACAGCCAATGGCACACTAAAGAAATGCCAATGCAGTGGTGCAAATGCACAAACACAAACAGGCAGACTCACACTGCATATCAAACACAACAGGTGATGGGGGGGGGGTGCCAGTGTCCCCAGGCAACCACACAACACATGAGGAGGCCTGAATCCCTATTACACAGATGTCAATACAGTGCCACACAAAAGTAACTCATGGATCGGATTCCCCTATGTGGGCAGTCAGGCATTGTTAGATGAGAGTGAGCCCAAATTACAAATGTCACACAAGCTTGTAGGAACAGCAACTAACACAGCAAGAGACAGACCCACCACAGCACAACCCCCAGGGACCCCACATTGTGGTGACACTGGCCTGCATGATAATCCCACTATGATGACAAAGGTAGATGTCGTACACACTGTGAACAACAGTCATGTGTCCTGAGCAACTAACTACCATCACACCTACACAAGCACAAATCAATCAGCATGGCCTGTCAGCCAAGGCCAACATGGAGGTAGGGGTCTAGCCGTGCAACAACTCTCATTTGCACACACTCAACACCACACACCTTGACCTCCACCAATGTGCAGCAGTGAAGCTCACATGGACTGGTGACATGGCACATGCACGCATGACAATCCCAGGGGTGGTGGGGGGAACTAAGGTGGAGATACCCATCACACATGGCCAGTCAACAAGACTTGTGAATGTCTGACACACTGCACAGTACGCTGTACATGGGCATGACGTCAAATCCACACCAACCAATGGGATCCCAGACACAGTCACACACCAATGAAGAAGCCAAGGTCACCCACAAAGAACACACATAGACAACTTCCAACATTGCAGCTCTGACCCTGAGGAGTGGCAGCAGTCACACACACAACGTGTCACAATCACTGAAAGCTAAAACAAAATGTAAATTACATGACTTGTGTAACCAACAAGTGCCAAGGGGAATCCTGACTGTGTCTCATCTGCGTTTGCCCACAAACTCAGCCCTGACAGCAAACATACCTATGGATGACACCCTGACCACCAGTAATGTGCCATGCACCCACATCACAGAGAACCCAGGGCGAAGATTTGGGGGGAACATTGCTCAACTCAGCAAGCATCACAAACAGGAACATCACTAGGGACCCCAGCCTGCGTAGCAAAATGGAAGTGAACACACACAGACATGCTCACACAACACACACCTTGGGCTCAGGCAATGTCACGGAATTACACACTGCCATGAGGGGACTCCACTCCTGTGTAAGGAAAGCTGTGCCATACGTTGTCTCTGCAGGGCTCAATCATGTCAGCAGAACACTTGGTCACTCAGTCAACAATTAGCACAAAATGAAGGCTCTCGTCACATCAGCCTGGTCATGGCAGTGTCACCAAAATCATCTGCACTGATCAAATACACATGTATAGCAAGTTGCACTGATACCACAGATGAGTCCTTCCCCATTGATGCCCAAACTTGCATGTTCAGTGGAGATGGTCACACGGTCAGGGAAACAGACAAATTGAACAATGGCAAGCACATCTGATGTGCAGGGGTGTAAGCCACAGATGTGATATTGCAAATAACATGTAGGGAATCCCATTGGCAAATATGAAAAACATGACACCCTCATATTGCTGCAAAGGATGACATGGCTACACCCCAGGATAGGACACATTCACCCTGGACCACATGGGGTCCTGCACAGTAACACTTCATTTACCTGATAGCAAAAATCACCATCACTGCAGCAAGGGCATGTTTAGCATCCTCAACATCATGTACATCTGAAGCAAAACCACTGGAGAACTGAAAAGAGCTTTATTCAGCATATGTTGTATTAAAAATGAAAGTCCAGACAAAACCCAAAGGCCAATGGCCAGTCCATGACTGAAGTCCAAACAGGGTGACAGTGGCAGATGTCACCCTCTGCTTTCCTGCACTGCTAATAGACCAGGGACATCTCCCCTCGGAGGGGCATACGGGGGATCAGGCCAGGCACCGCAGGGACAGGATCAGGGCTCACCAGAAGGAGGCAGGGAATGGGTGGCTGGTGGTGGAGAGTCACTGACAACTGCAGTGGAGGTGTCTGACATGGTGTGTGCCGGCACAACTGGGGGCATGAGTCAGATGGTGTGGGTGCCGGCACGACTCCAGTGGGCTGGCCAGATGGAGTGGACAGGTTCCCCACTGCAGTGCCCAAGTCAGACGGGGTGGTAGTGGACTCCACTGCAGTGCCCATCTCCGGGGGAGTAGAATGGGGTTCAGGTAAGGTGGGTGTGAGAAGTTGGCCTGGTATATGCTGTCCACTAATTATAGTGGGCACCTTGCACCAGTCCAAACAACCCCTTATTTGAGATAGGTTAAAGACAACCTTTATTGAAAGCTATCCTAGTGGTAGCTATGGAGAGCAGCCTTCAGGCTAAGTCTTGAAGGAATGTAAAGCAGCTTGTTTTACCAGTCTATAATCTCTTGAGTGACCAAATGAAAGAGGACCACACCAGGTATATATATAAAATATATGTATTTAGTCTTAAACACACCCCTCTAGTCTCTTTATGAGGCTAGAGTTCGAAGTACATAAGTTACAAGTCAGTTATCAACAGTAATAGCACAAATACACGTTTGAGCCCTAGGGGCGTAGCCAAACCATATACCAATAAAGTGGTATAAGAACCACGACTGAGCTAGACACAAGGCCTAGAGCCTGTAGAAGTGCTTGGCCCTCAAGGAACCACCCAAGGTAGTGACACAGGGGACCCACGGGGACGCGTGCAGTGTGAGAACACAGCCGCGAGCCGCCGTTGACTTCTATGGGGAATGTCGCGGTTGGAGTTTTAAAGAAAAAGGACACTTAGAGGAGGACTTGGAGTAAACCCCTTTAGAACTAGGTTGTTCTAGAGTCTATACCCACGGGAGCACCGGAGTACTCGAGTTCCCTCACCCAGGAAGCCGGGTGCATAGGTGTCTTTCGGGGTCGGGTTTCGTCGTCGTTTTCACTGGCGATCTGCTGCAAAGTGCTGCTGGCGACCAAAGTCGAAAGTGTTCGGGTGGATCCAAGGTGGATCAAGATCTGAAGAACCTGAAAGCAGAGGGGACAGAGTCTGGGTCACTAGCCAGTGACCAGGAAGGCGATGAGCAGATGCCCACCGATGTTGGGTGCTTCAGGTAGGTTGACGGTCGTCTTGACTCTTCAGCCACGAGGTCCAGGAGGTGTCGACGACAACCAGGAGCTGGATTCGAGCTGTCCCATGACGTCTGTCAATTGCAGAGGTGTTGGCGACCAGATTGGACCCAACAAGCCTTGGCAACAGCAAGTCTTGTAGAAACAAAGAAAGGACGTTGATGCAGACCAGCAAGGTCTGGGGGACTCACCCAGCAAGGGTAAGTCAGGGCACGTCTGGAGCAACCAGGAAAGCCCAAGCAGAAGAAGAGTTGCCTTCGGGAGGGCCCACTAGCCAACGGACTAGCGACCGCGAAGGAGCCTCAAGTGGACGCACTTGGAGCTGGCTCACAGGACACTCGTGGAGTGGAAGCCAGTGATCTTCAGTGTAATCGGTGCTGGAGGCGGGGGCTACTCGGAGCCCAAAGCACAACTTCGTGGGAGACCAAGAAGAGGATACACTTGCAAATGTGCTCGTTGTCCAGGGGTCACGGTTCCACGTTACCCACGACAGCTACGTGCCTCAGCTTTGCTGGGGACTCAGGGCAGCCTTGGGGAAGTCTGGAAATCCACCTCTGGTGATGCAAAGACTTTGGCGTCCGGCGGGAGCTTTGGCGATGCAGACCGGACAATTGCTTCTTAGGTGCGTGGCAAGCAGGGAGTCACTCCTTGACCCCAAGGGAGATTCTTCAGTCCTCTAGTCTTCAAGTAGAGCGTCAAAGGTCCAGGATTCAGTGTCAGAGTTTCGTCCAGGGTAATCTAAAGTCCTAAGGACTGGGGTCCCATACTTATACTAAGTTAGGGGTTGGACATACTCTGGGGACCCACCTATGGGAGGGTCAGGGAAGAGGGTGGTTACACCCATTCCCTTTGTCCAGTTTTGCGCCAGAGCAGGGGCAGGTAAGCCCCTGCAACCGGTTTGAACTGGCATATGCACAGGTACACCAAATGTGCCCCCAGTGCAGGACTTCAAAGCACCAGAGGGTGCTCCCGCCCAGCCCCAATACACACTCATCCTGTCTGGGAAGGTGGTTACACCTCCCTTCGACAGGAAACCTATTGTCCAGGCCTCCCCTGCTGGAGTTTCAGTCAGCAGCAGGAGGCCAGACCCGTGTCTGTGGCAGCGGCATCCATTTTGTGATGCCAGGGCTCTGGAAAGAAGTTACCAGGTAGCCTGGTGTGTATGTGTCTCTCCCTCTAGAAGGGTGGAATGCTACCCCCGCCACCAGGACTGGCAGGGGGGTAGTATTCCAAGATGTTTGACACCAAACATGACATGTTTTGGTGCAGCCAGTCCAAAGTTAGCATTGTACCGCGAGAATATAATGCACTTAAGAGTATATGGTCAGGCTGTACCACAAACAGCATCAGAGGAGGGACTCTGAACGCTGTAGGGGGGCTCTGCTCATGCAGGGGCACCCTCTCACATAAGAACCAAGCACTCTGCCTTCAGGATTGGTAAGGCCTGCCATAGGAGTGACATAGGTTTATATGTGTGTGCATATGGTAGTGATATAGGTAGCCTATACCACTGTAAGGGTGCATGCACCACCTTACCCAGGCTGCAGTAGCAGACCTGTGGTGTCATTTTGGATGGCCTTCCAGGGTGGCACAATACATGCTGCAGCCCCTGGTAGGCCTCTGAGGTACCTATGCCCTGGGTACATAGTATACCATATACTAGGGACTTATAAGGGCACTCCAGATTCCAATCAGAGATGTGCCTAGGGCACATGGAAACCATTTTATAGAGGAAGCAGATAGACTGGGGCCCTGTCCCAGTCCAACTAAAGTCATAAACCAGCAAAACACCAGGAAAAAGTGGGGGCAACCATATGAAGTCAGATTCCACCTTCCTACATAACCCCCCCAAACGAAAGGAGATAAGGCTAACCTTGGCCAGTTGAGCCTTTATTGACTAAGTGGCCATATAAGGAAGCACCTGCACTAGCATGGTTGCCCCTGTCTTATGGTCCACTAAGCAATCCCTCACCCTAAGGGTACGAGAGGGTCTCCACCATGGGGAATTACTACCTGTGGTGTGCTTTGGTAAAGTACAAGGCTGGTGAGGTGTCTGAGTAGGGAAGTGAGGCCCTAGGAAGGTTGGTCTCAGCTTCCTCAGATCACTGGTCACCATGTATGCCTGTCTTTCCATGACTGAGTTGTATTTTGCTCTAAGGGTCAACCTGTGGCTGCCTACAGCTGGGGGTTGGGTCCCTTTGGATGGACCACTGGAGGGACATGGCAGGTTTGGAACCTTTTGGTCCCAGGTTTGCCCTTGACTAACAGAGTCCTTCTGGGGGAGGTCCCTACACAAAGGTATGGGGGATCCCTCAGTGTGTTGAGGAATTTTCACCTGGCTAGGGCTACTAGACTGGGTGCCCCTAATCTGCTGATGGGGGGGTTCCTCTGGACAGGGGGCCCTGGGGGGTCCACTGACCTCCCTGACCTCTGCAGTCCTGGGCTGACTGAAGCAGGGTAGAGAGGGGCAGGTTACCTGCTCCAGACTGGGTACCACCTTGGAAGGGTCCTCTGCCATCAGGGGTGTGGCCAGGCCAGGTCTGACTATCTCTGGGGCAGTTAATTCACTAGGGGTAGGGTCAGTTCCCTGAGGAGGCTGACCCTTACCTACTGTCTGGAGGGAAGAAGACTTTTCTTCAACCCTTGTGCTCTCTTTTGGGGGAGAGTGGGCCATTCTCCCAGGCTCCATCTCTCCAAAGTTTCCCTGGGCTTGGGCTGTGGCCATCATAGCCCCACTAACCTTTACAGGGACGCCCAGCATTCTCAGATGGGTTTGGTGTTCAACTTCAGCCCAGGCTGAAATTTCCAGATCATTGCCCATCAGGCAATCTACAGGCAAGTTGGGGACACTGCCACTCTTTTTGGGCCTGTGACCCCTTCCCAGCTGAGATTGACTATGGCCATGGGGTGATCTGTTCTGACAACATCAATGTTGGTAACTGGTATTTAAACTCAGGTAAAAGCTGGTGAGGGGGGACTAGTTTCCCTGCCACCATGGTGACACTAGCCCCTGTGTCCCTAAATGCCACAGCTTTCTGACCATTAATTATTGGCTCCAGTCTGTACCTGCCCAATGCATTGGGACCCATGGTAAAGGTGGCAAATCCTATACCACCATCAGAGTCAGAGGAGTCTGTTGAGGGGGTCCTGTCTAAACTAGGGCCCACCTCTGTTCCTCTTGCAAAAGCACCTAACTTTTTGGGTGCACTACTCCCAACTGGAGGATTACTACTGGTAGTACCAGGAGGGGTGGTAGTAGTTGTTGGAGGAACATTTTCTTTATTGCCAATCCTGGGACAACTGGGATCAGATTTCCAGTGCCCAGGCTTTTTACAGACATGGCAATAGGGTTTCTTTTCAGGAGAGGACGGAGTTTGGGACCCACCCCCAGAAGTGGACTTTTGGGGCCCTGTAGTGGATTTATCTTTAGATTTAACCCCACCTTTCTCTTGGGACTTGGTAGAATCTTTCTTCTGGTCACCACCCTGGTTCTTAGGCCTTACCCTGGTTCTGACCCATTTGTCTGCCTTCTTTCCCAATTATTGGGGAGAGGTCAGATCAGAGTCCACCAGGTACTGGTGTAAAAGCTGGTTTTGACAATTATTAAGGATCAATCAATCACAGAATTTGTAGAGCGCACTACTTACCCGCGAGGGTCTCAAGGCGCTGGGGAGAGGGAAGGGGGGATGCTGCTACTGGTCGAACAGCAAGGTCTTGAGTAGCCTCCTGAAGGTCAGCAGGTCTTGGGTCTGTCGTAGGCTTAGTGGAAGGGTGTTCCAGGTCTTGGCGGCGAGGTGTGAGAAGGATCTGCCGCCGGTGGTTGTTCTTCGAATGTGGGGGACGGTGGCGAGGGAGAGGTCGGCGGAGCGGAGCTGGCGGTTGGGGACGTAGAAGAAGAGTCGTCTGTTGAGGATCTGCTCCCTCATAATCAAATTGTACAATCCTATAAAGTCATGCACTTTGCTGCCATGTATCCAACCTTCCAGAGCCTTAGCAGAACAATCAACAAAGTCCACCCAGTCTTGAGTCTGTGCTTTTTGGGTATCTCTGAACTTTTTACCTGTATTGTTCAGTTGTTAGGCCAAACCCATCAATCAGAGCACTCTTCAAGACTTTGTAATTGTCAGCATCCTCTTCTCTAACAGTAAGGAGCTTATCTCTACCTTTGTCTGCAAAGGAGAGCCACAAGATTGCTGCCCACTGCTCCTGAGGGACCCTCTGTACTTTACAGGCCCTCTCTAGTGCAGTTATCCATTTGTGGATGTCATCCCCACTCTGGTAGGGAGGGACAACCTTGCTCAGGTTTCTATGGTAATAAGACCTTTCCCTATCTCTGGGAAAATTGCTGCCACCATGGGACTCTAGTCCCATATTTTTTCTCTGTCTATAGAGATCTAGGGACTCCCTGTCTATAGCCAACTGCTGTTTTCTGAGCTCAAGCTGGGCTTGTTCATACTGAATCAGTCTCTTTCTCCTCTCATGAGAGGATTCCCTCCTATGAGAGGAGACAGAGGTCCCTACTGAGGTGTCAGAGTGGTTAGACTCCAGAGAAGGAGATCTAGACCTTCTGGGCACACTCACAACTCTTCCTGGGGGGACAAAGGGGAGGTCCTTCTGGGCCTCCTCCTCTTCCTCAGGAGTAGCTGCACTTTCCAGGTCAGGATCATTGTCATCCCCCTGGCCAGTTTCAGAGGTCAGGTCCTGGGCATTTTCATCCCTGGCCCCTCCCTCATCTTCTGCCTCCCCTTTCAGACCTTATGGGTCTTCTAAGATCATCTAGCAGAAGCATCTCCAGGAGACGTTGGGTGTTGTCATTTTTGCCTGTCTTCAACTTCCCAACCTTGCACAACTCTCTTAATTCCAAGTATGAGAGGTTGTCATATCTGGATGGCAGGAGCCCACTGGTTCCTGGCAGTGAAGACATTACTAGTGTGGTGTGGTGTATGCACTACCTACTCTAGTGTGGCCTACTAAACTCTCTTGAGTTGTAGAAAGGGTGTGCTATCCCTTAACACACAACTCTAAGTTCAGTAGAACTTACTGTATCCTAAGCTTGAATTATATGTACCTAAGGTACCCTTAGTGGTTTTCAGTTGATCAATTCAATTGAGATTATCTGGTAAAACAATAGCAAGCTGGAATCCCACACGCTGCACACCAATGTGAGAAGTTGGCCTGGTATATGCTGTCCACTAATTATAGTGAAACCAAAGGGGATGATGGACGGAGTGTTGAACATTGCAAGCACTCACCCCCAGTCAACTGATCTGGGTTTAATCCATCATCATTCTTTAGCTCACTCCGCCACCCCAGTTCAGACATGGCCATATGCAAATCAGTCTGACCCTGTGCCTCATGGGAACAGTCCAGCCCGAACTGCCAAGCCATGTCTTCCCTGGACCGGAAACAAGCATCCTGGGACCGGTTTCTGGCTTACAGCCGTCATCAGCCAGGCTATCTTAAATCCAGTGGCAAAGTGAGCAAGGGACCCACGTCTGGGCATACCCTGCCAACTTAGGGCGAACATAGCAAAACCAAAGGGGATGATGGACGGAGTGTTGAACATTGCAAGCACTCACCCCAGTCAACTGATCTGGGTTTAATCCATCATCATTCTTTAGCTCACTCCGCCACCCCAGTTCAGACATGGCCATATGCAAATCAGTCTGACCCTGTGCCTCATGGGAACAGTCCAGCCCGAACTGCCAAGCCATGTCTTCCTGGACCAGGAAACAAGCATCCTGGGACCGGTTTCTGGCTTACAGCCGTCATCAGCCAGGCTATCTTAAATCCAGTGGCAAAGTGAGCAAGGGACCCACGTCTGGGCATACCCTGCCAACTTAGGGCGAACATAGCAAAACCAAAGGGGATGATGGACGGAGTGTTGAACATTGCAAGCACTCACCCCCAGTCAACTGATCTGGGTTTAATCCATCATCATTCTTTAGCTCACTCCGCCACCCCAGTTCAGACATGGCCATATGCAAATCAGTCTGACCCTGTGCCTCATGGGAACAGTCCAGCCCGAACTGCCAAGCCATGTCTTCCCTGGACTCGGAAACAAGCATCCTGGGACCGGTTTCTGGCTTACAGCCGTCATCAGCCAGGCTATCTTAAATCCAGTGGCAAAGTGAGCAAGGGACCCACGTCTGGGCATACCCTGCCAACTGAGGGCGAACATAGCAAAACCAAAGGGGATGATGGACGGAGTGTTGAACATTGCAAGCACTCACCCCCAGTCAACTGATCTGGGTTTAATCCATCATCATTCTTTAGCTCACTCCGCCACCCCAGTTCAGACAGCAAAACCAAAGGGGACAAAACATCCCCTTTGGTTTTGCTATGGTTTGGCAGTTCGGTCTGGACTGTTCCCATGAGGCACAGGGTCAAGACTGATTTGCATATGGCCATGTCTGAACTGGGGTGGCGTGGTGAAGCAAAATAACGATGGATTAAACCCAGATCTGTGACTGGGGGTGAATGTTTGCCATTGTGCAACATTCCGTCCATCATCTTGTGTGTTTGCAATTTGCCCCAAGTGGGAAGGGTATGCCCAGACGTGGGTCCCGTGCTCACTGCGCCACTGGAGTCAGGCTATCCTGGCTGATGAGGGCTGAATGCCCGAAACCGGTCCTAGGATGCTTGATTCCGGTCCAGGGAAGACATGGTTTGGCAGTTCGGTCTGGACTGTTCCCATGAGACACAGGGTCAAGACTGATTTGCATATGGCCATGTCTGAACTGGGGTGGCGTGGTGAAGCAAAATAACGATGGATTAAACCCAGATCTGTGACTGGGGGTGAATGTTTGCCATTGTGCAACATTCCGTCCATCATCTTGTGTGTTTTGCAATTTGCCCCAAGTGGGAAGGGTATGCCCAGACGTGGGTCCCGTGCTCACTGCGCCACTGGAGTCAGGCTATCCTGGCTGATGAGGGCTGAATGCCCGAAACCGGTCCTAGGATGCTTGATTCCGGTCCAGGGAAGACATGGTTTGGCAGTTCGGTCTGGACTGTTCCCATGAGGCACAGGGTCAAGACTGATTTGCATATGGCCATGTCTGAACTGGGGTGGCGTGGTGAAGCAAAATAACGATGGATTAAACCCAGATCTGTGACTGGGGTGAATGTTTGCCATTGTGCAACATTCCGTCCATCATCTTGTGTGTTTTGCAATTTGCCCCAAGTGGGAAGGGTATGCCCAGACGTGGGTCCCGTGCTCACTGCGCCACTGGAGTCAGGCTATCCTGGCTGATGAGGGCTGAATGCCCGAAACCGGTCCTAGGATGCTTGATTCCGGTCCAGGGAAGACATGGTTTGGCAGTTCGGTCTGGACTGTTCCCATGAGGCACAGGGTCAAGACTGATTTGCATATGGCCATGTCTGAACTGGGGTGGCGTGGTGAAGCAAAATAACGATGGATTAAACCCAGATCTGTGACTGGGGGTGAATGTTTGCCATTGTGCAACATTCCGTCCATCATCTTGTGTGTTTTCCACTAATTATAGTGGGCACCTTGCACCAGTCCAAACAACCCCTTATTTGAGATAGGTTAAAGACAACCTTTATTGAAAGCTATCCTAGTGGTAGCTATGGAGAGCAGCCTTCAGGCTAAGTCTTGAAGGAATGTAAAGCAGCTTGTTTTACCAGTCTATAAAGAGGACCACACCAGGTATATATATAAAATATATGTATTTAGTCTTAAACACACCCCTCTAGTCTCTTTATGAGGCTAGAGTTCAAATACATAAGTTACAAGTCAGTTATCAACAGTAATAGCACAAATACACGTTTGAGCCCTAGGGGCGTACCAAACCATATACCAATAAAGTGGTATAAGAACCACGACTGAGCTAGACACAAGGCCTAGAGCCTGTAGAAGTGCTTGGCCCTCAAGGAACCACCCAAGGTAGTGACACAGGGGACCCACGGGGGACGCGTGCAGTGTGAGAACACAGCCGCGAGCCGCCGTTGACTTCTATGGGGAATGTCGCGGTTGGAGTTTTAAAGAAAAAGGACACTTAGAGGAGGACTTGGAGCAAATCCCTTTAGAACTAGGTTGTTCTAGAGTCTATACCCACGGGAGCACCGGAGTACTCAAGTTACCTCACCCAGGGAAGCCGGGTGCATCGGTGTCTTTCGGGGTCGGGTTTCGTCGTCGTTTTCAATGGCGATCTGCTGCAAAGTGCTGCTGGCGACCAAGTCGAAAGTGTTCGGGTGGATCCAAGGGTGGATCGAAGATCTGAAGAACCTGAAAGCAGAGGGGACAGAGTCTGGGTCACTAGCAAGTGACCAGGAAGGCGATGAGCAGATGCCCACCGATGTTGGGTGCTTCAGGTAGGTTGACGGTTGTCTTGACTCTTCAGCCACGAGGTCCAGGAGGCGTCGACGACAACCAGGAGCTGGATTCGAGCTGTCCCACAACGTCTGTCGATTGCAGGGGTGTCAGCGACCGGATTGGACCCAACAAGCCTTGGCAACGGCAAGTCTTGTAGAAACAAAGAAAGGACGTTGATGCAGAACAGCAAGGTCTGGGGGACTCACCCAGCAAGGGTAAGTCAGGGCACATCTGGAGCAACCAGGAAAGCCCAAGCAAAAGAAGAGTTGCCTTCGGGAGGGCCCACTAGCCAACGGACTAGCAACCGCGAAGGAGCCTCGAGTGGACGCACTTGAAGCTGGCTCACAGGACACTCGTGGAGTGGAGGCCAGTGATCTTCAGTGCAGTCGGTGCTGGAGGCGGGGGCTACTCGGAGCCTAAAGCACAACTTCATGGGAGACCAAGAAGAGGATGCACTTGCAAATGTGCTCTGTGTCCAGGGGTCATGGTTCCACATTATCCACGACAGCTACGTGCCTCAACTTTGCTGGGGACTCAGGGCAGCCTCGGGGAAGTCTGGAAATCCACCTCTGGTGATGCAAAGACTTCGGCGTCCGGCGGGAGCTTCGGCGATGCAGACCGGACAATTGCTTCTTTGGTGCCTGCCAAGCAGGGGAGTCACTCCTTGACCCCAAGGGAGATTCTTTGGTCCTCTAGTCTTCAAGTAGAGCGTCGAAGGTCCAGGATTCAGTGTCAGAGTTTCGTCCAGGGTAATCTAAAGTCCTAAGGACTGGGGTCCCATACTTATACTAAGTTAGGGGGTGGGACATACTCTGGGGACCCACCTAGGGGAGGGTCAGGGAAGAGGGGTGGTTACACCCATTCCCTTTGTCCAGTGTCACGCCAGAGCAGGGGCAGGTAGCCCCAACCAGCAATACGTAACTGAACGAAGTACAC